>JANKYE010000013.1:5589311-5604992 GCA_032467995.1 Erythroxylum dillonii
TGTTTTGCAGGTTTCCTATAGTCTAAGATTACTCAAGATCATGGATCACAACGATGATATTCCAGTCCAGCAAAATCCGGCTGAACCAGACTTAAAGTAGACCCGAGTTAGATTTCGAAACTTTGGATAGATACTTGATTCCATCTTCCCTAACTTTTTCCTTTTTTTTTTCCTCATAACCAAATTTGATCCTCTGTTTCCTTAATACTGTATATTTTCTTCATTCCATGTTCTCAAAATTTTACTTGATACCCCAAATCCTAGTTCTGAGGCTAAGTCTGATCAACAAGTTCGTTCATCTACGTACCTGGGAGAGGGTGTGTATGAAGTATGTAGTTTCATACCTGTTTTTGCATTCAAATTTCATACATCAACCTTTCCATTTGCTATTTTCGTAATGACCAACGAGAAACAATGCTCAACTTTCCTATTCCTGCTCAACTTTCCATTTGCTATTTTCGTAATGACCAACCAGAAACAATGCTCAACTTTCCTATTCCTGCTTTACTGCGCAAAGCGTAAACAATGATATAGTAATCTGATAGGGTCTTTCGCGAGCTGCTGTTACAAAACTTTTGTGATCCTATATATTAAAGTTTACATCAGCTGTAAATCTTCGAAACAGCAAAGGTAAAGAATAAGTTCTTGAATCTGAACATGCAAATGTACCAAAGGCAACAAAGAAAACCCAACTGAATTGTCACCGGTGAGGATTGGTACAAGTGAGCTTTTGCCCACTAGGTGTATATATAGCCAATCTCAATGAGCAAAGTTGATAATTATATTCATCTGACTGCATCACAACCTTTAAATAAAGGCCCAAAGGCAAGCTTCATTGAACGGTACCGTAGGAAGACTGCAGCATCATGGTCAACTTACCTGTTCTCCAATCAAATCAAGACCAACAACTAGAAAGCTGATCCCTTGAAATAATAGGAAATAGAAGTGAATTCCTTGGGCAGATAACAAACTCCTTACCGAGGCAGTTAATAATATAAATGCCAGGCTAAGTTCCATCCTATACAATCGATTTATTTTCTTTTTTCCTGCCTTCTTGGTTTCCTCTAGCTTGTTTAGCTCAGCCAGGCCTGATTCTGAAGAAGACCTTAGGAGACTCGTAGTTTCCACTAGAGTCTCAGCCTCCTTTTCGGCAAAGGCAACTAGGTCTGCCTCTGATGATCTTCCTGATTTCTTTGTGACTATCCATTCATAAGAACTTCCAAACCGAAACAGTCCTGATATCATGGCATTGAATTTGGTCACAGACATGGTGTTCTCAAATAGAAGGTATGGGACAATAAATGGGAATGACCGAGGAGCGGGAAGGATATTCAAGACAGACATGATGCCAGGGACATAACAAACAACCCATGCTGGTAGCTGAGCTTCAGGTAGGAACATGGTAAGTGGAAGTATGACGCAGAAGAGAGTGAATGAATAAAAAGGAAGGACGAGCTTCCGTAGCAGGAAGAAAAGAAATATCATATTGGCCTTTTTAGGCAAACTCACCTGCAAATACCAACCAATAGGAAAAAGTTGAATCATTCATGTTTAAAATGTGTTACGAGGCAACAACTGTTCAATAACAAAATGAATTCTTTGCAATCTAGCATTCAAACTGCCAGGTTTGTTTCTTTGTTCAAGTATCATTTAAATAACCCTTTTCCAAAACATAGAGTAAACTGAATTCTTATGCAATTTCAGTAAAGTTCAAAAATATACTTGAAAAATATGAATCTGAAATGCAAAGGGTAGATAAATACCAATGAAATTTAGCTCCATTCATATGGTTATCCATCTCCTAACTTTTGTAAACGTTACAAAACATCTGAATCTTAGAACATAGAATATCCCTGAAATTTTGAAGATAGGCTAAGATGCACTCATGTCGTTAAACCTGAACGAGACAGACACTTGACATGTATTTGTGATTTTAGGTAGCCCCAACATGGGTGTTGGGCACACCAATAATTTTCTATTAGTAATCTCAAAATCCAATGGTTATAACATTGCAAATATTTCAGACAATTTAGAATACAAAATCATCTCAGCCATTGAGCAGCCCTCTTCATTTTGGTGTGTCAATATATTTTGAACCCCCAACACACAACATGAACAATCAATGGATATAGAAGTCAAGTGTATATGAAATATTAATACCAAACGCAAAACTGCAATAGATTTTGGTACCTTAGAGCGAAGTATGTCAACAAAGCACAAGCGAAGTAACTGCATTGGACCTGAATGCCAACGATGTTGCTGTTTCTTGTATGCTTCATATGATTCTGGAAGTTCACAAAGGCACTGCAATAGGGGGGTTGGTTTTAGTTTCATTGTTGACCTTGAAATCCAGCACAGACTCAAAAGTGGCAATAAACTAATGCACCTTAATGTCATTAAGAAATATGAACTTCCATCCACATAGATGAGCACGGACAGCAATGTCCATGTCTTCAACAGTTGTCCGTTCTAACCAACCACCACAATCCTCGAGGGCAGTAATTCTCCAAACACCAGCAGTTCCATTAAAACCAAAAAAGTTTAAGAAAATGCCATTAACCTGTTGCTCAACCTCAAAGTGGAATGATAAGTTTATGTTCTGCAATCTAGTAAGCAAGTTCTCATCCTTATTCACAAAAGCCCACCTTGTCTGGACCAAAGCCAGGTCATCATTTCCCTTCAAAGATCAAAGGAAGAGAAACAGTTTTACCATCAGAACATAAAACCAAGAAGAGATCACCAATATATTATCATGAAATTCAATAGAAATAAGAATACATTAAAACCAATATATTATCATGAAATTCAATAGAAATAAGAATACATTAAAATCACAGAACTGCTACATTTTATACATGCAGGTCAATCAAGCCTTCATGGCTTTAAATGAATTGCAGACGACTTGCATGGAGGCAAATAGTGCAAATTCAAATTTGTTGAAGCAAGAAATCTACAAGCTCTCATTTATTGTCTTTGTACTATCCATTGGTGAGACCTTGTAATTGTATGGGGTTAGCAACAGTCACATTTAATCCATTCGTAAAACATTACTTTGACCAAAAAAAAAAAAAAAAAAAAGAGAGAGAGAGAGAAGAGCGCCTCCATATAAAATCTTGCCAGACAGTATAAATTGATCTTAAAAATGGAAATTCAAGTTGACAAGCCAAACAGACAATGCACACAGCATATGAAGGTAGAAAGAGAAAGACAGCAAGGGTATGTAAGATTTTACTGACATCAAAAAGCGTCAAGTTGATCTTTCTATGTCCCTAGGAGCCTAGATGTGATAGTATGGCATTATGCAACTATGAACAAACAACATCAGATTTGGTGCACTACATTTAGAAAATGATCTTACAGCTCCCAAATGTCAAATCCTTATCTCAAGTTTGAACTACTACCATAGCACTGTTCTCTTAAAATGGAATTCGTATTCTCGAAATAATGCAGAATGAGATCATTCGTTAGGAAGGTCGGTGTTATGCACATAATAATTGGTTACATGATATTTCCTTGCAGAGTTTGGATACACATGCAATAAGCTCTATCAACCATATATGGGAACATGCTTAAGCTTGTCAAACTAAAACCTGCTAGATAGATGTCAACAAAGTTACCTTGAAATAAGGAATCGTCTTCTTTAAGAAATCAGGTGTTGGCTGAAAATCAGCATCAAAGATGGTTACAAACTCATAATCTTTCACATAATCACAGCTCATTGCAGACTTGAGATTCCCGGCTTTATATCCTGTTCTTATAAGACGGTGCCTGTACAATATATGTACACCCCTTTGCTGCCACTTATGTACTTCTGCCTTGATAAGGAGTTGAACATCAGTATCATCAGAATCATCTAATACCTGTACAAGCATTCTCTCCTTCGGCCAGTCTAAAACACATACTGCTGCTATAGATTGTTGGTAAACCTATATGCCCAAGGGAAGATAACTACTATTAGTAGTGGGTCATAGGAAAGAAGCACATTTCTCTGGATTATATCAATGCATAGACCAAGATCTAATATATGGGGAAGTATTGTCACCTCTCTGATCACCGTGTTAGGACACTTGGTGGTTAAAAGTACATCTCTTTTCACTATAGCCATAATCAAAGATTACAATGACGTATGAAATGAGATGGCAATCAAGCACAACTTAGCTATGTCCCTACAACATTAAAATTAGAATGCAATGCAAAAATACATTAAAAAAAAAAAACTTAAACAGAACTCATTCTCACCTCTACTAAGTCAAAATTATGAATTCGTTCCACAAACAGATAAAGAAACAAAAACTCAATAAAGAAATATAAAATATAAGAAATCGAGGATTGGAAACCTACATCAGCTTACCTCCCGCTCATTGCACATAGGAATTTGCACCAAAACCATGGGGTAGCTCTCTGTATTCCCATACTCCACAGAAGCCACAGGTTTCAATTTCCTAATCTTAATCAAAAAACAACCTAATATCAACACCACTCGATCCACCGACTGTATAAGAAACAGAACGATGCAAACATTCGTCAAGGACTGAAGCGGAGGTGCCAAGTAATTGGCTCTGATCTCCAACCACTTGGCGTACACTCTCTCCACCATCGCCTCCGCGGACTCCACGGACGGAGGACTGAAATGCCATCCCTCGAAGTACGCAACCAGCTCGAAGCAAAGCAACAGAATCACCAGCACTAAGAAGAATCGGATAGCTCTGTAAAGCCGAGACGATGATGCATCAGAGGGAGAGGTAGGACTCGCGATCCTCCGACTGGCGGTGTGGAGGAGGTTGACGGAGGAGTTTGTGAGCCACGCGACGGAGGACGCTAGTTGCTGGAATTTGAGGATACACAGCCAGGAGAGCTGACGGGCGCTGCGGGTGCGGCCCTTGTCGACGGCGCGATCGGCGACGGGGTTCCGGATGTCGACTGTTAGGAATGCGTTGGCGTCGGGCTGTTCCAGAAACTCTCGGTTTTTGTTCCACCATTCTTGAAACTCGTAGTTTTGAGCTACTGGACTCATAGAAATCCAAGAAAATGGCACACTGGGTCTGATCAGATCTTTATGTCTCTTCCTCTCCGTGTGTGTGTATTGCTGGGTTGTGTGATTGTAACAGAGTGAGAATAGGGAATGTGACTGACTCAGATCTCGCCCAAATTAGAAATGTGAAGAACGCAATCCTTCGTGTAAACACTGGACAGGACAGGACAGGACAGGACAGGTCCAGGTCGGTGTGGTCAGCTTTCTCTCACGCGCTAATCACGCTGGCCGCTGCATTATATTTGCTCGTGGAAATGAACAGAGCTTTTAAATTTATTTCTCAAGTTATACCGTTGCTTGTCTTGAAATTTAGTGCCCTCATTTGTCTTTGGGCAGTTTAGGATCATACTCATAAAGAAATCAATGTCCCGCTCTTTTAGTAGTTTTACCTGTCCACGATTCTAATTTTTGTATTTTTTTCCCTTAGCGAGGTTTCTACTCGAGTCAAGTAAGTTTTTTATGAGAAGTAAAATTTCAGAATTAAATTTTAAATAGTTGCATATATAAAAGCGGTTTAATATTTTTTAAAATGAAAGCAAAATATGATCAAGTATAACGACATTTGATGTTGACCATCTCACCTAAAACTAAGATACGTAAGTGCATGTTAAGTATATTTGATAGCGTTGATCTAGATTTTATTATTTTTAGAGAATATAAGGTCAATAAAGGACTTTGTTGCACCAAGTTCCTAAGACATCAACTCAAAGCATTATGAGACCTAGTACGAAGTTGTTAAAGATAAAGCCCTCTATTTTATCTATGGTGTAGCATAATCAATTTGAAGGTTCATCATGTAAAGACCCTAACTAGCATTTTTCAATGTTTCTAGAGTACTATGACATGTTGAAGCTGAATGATGTGCCACTGGAAGTAACCAAGCTCCTCTAATTCCTTTGCTTTCTAAGGGATAAAGTTAGAGTGTGGCTATAGTCCTTTCTATCAGGGTCAATCACTACATAGGATCGGTTCTCTCGTACATTTTTTGGCAAAATGGTTCCCTCCAAGTAAGACTCTGTAGATCAGGAACCAAATTACCACCTTTTCCTAGGGGGAATGTGAGTCTTCACATGAGGCATGAGAGGGATAAAAGGAGTTATTGAAATCCTATCCCCACTATGGTTTAAAGAAATGGTTGATTATTTAGACCATCTATAATGAAATGACCTAAAACACGAAGATTTATATGGATATTGTTGTTAGTGGAGTTTTGATGAACAAGACATTAGATAAAATATGCAACCTCATAGAGGACATGGTTTAGAATCATTATATGTGTACAATTTAGAGACCCACTCCTAAGAAAGTTCCAGGTAAGTATGATATGGATGCTTTGGATTTTTGTGTTACTAGGTAGAGGCCTTGTCCCAAAAGTTCTATATTACAAATGTAATATTATTGGTGCTACTAATATGGTTTATAATATATATGGATCCCTAGGAAATTTAGTTACAAATTACTAGTTAAGGAACCAGTTATGCATTAACCCTTACTAGTTAAGGAACCAAATAAAAAAATGACCGATTATCAAACGCTTACAGTTCTAGTTAGAGAAACCATCCCAATCTTTTATATGAAAATGGGTTTAACCTTGCAGCTTAAAATAGATAAGCACCTGATTTCTAACGTAGACCATTTAACCCCTCCTCATAAATCAAACTTAGAGTCCATTTTAGAAAATCTCTTTACCATTTAAACTAAGCAGAATTAATAATTTAAGAAGGGAATTAGGAAACTTTATTCTAAGGTGGACTTTGTTGCTACTTATAGTAAGATGCTTGATAGTAAGATGCTCGAGTCCTAAATCTCTTAGTATACTAGTTTTGTCATTACACCACCTGATCAATTACTTGACAAATCTAAGAATCCTATTGAATGTTATAATATTGTGATGTTGATGGGTTATGAACTAGTTAAGATCTCTAGGTTGAAAGTGGTTTAGAGCGAGGAAGACAAAGGAAGGAAGACACTTGTCTTTTAGTAAAGCTTTAAAGTAAATGCTTTTTTACGCCAAGTTTTCAAAGGAGATTTTATCTAACAAGAGAAGGCTCGAAGAGTATAAAGCTATGACCTAGCCTAAGGAGTGTAAGTTTGTACCTTATAATAAACTACTTTGAAGCTTAAGCATCCTATAAATTCATCATCCATTATAATATTCAAGACTTCAGTTTTGATCACGTCCTATGTGATCTAGGGGCAAGTATTAGCCTCATGCCCCTTATTAATTTGTAAGAAGCTAGTGGTAGGTAATCTTAAACTAACTATTATTCTTTATAATAAGCAAATAGCTCTTTTAAACATCCTATAGGTATATTAGAAGATGTACCCATAAGAATTGGTAAGTTTCTTATTGTTGTGGACTTTGTGTTATTAGATATAGTTGAGGATAAGAATGTTCGTTTGATTTTAGGATGACCTTTCTTAGGCACTTCTAAGGGCCTAATTGATGTTCATGAGGGAAAGGTAACATTGAGGGTCGGGGATGAGATATTAGAATTCAAGAAATCTGAACCCTTATAATCCTACTAATGGTAAGTCTAACAAGTGTCTTTATTTTGGTACAATTAAAGAAAACATATCTCGTGTTATGTATGAGCCAGAAGAATAGGATGCAAAAGGAACATATTCAAAGCTAAAAGAAGCAAGTTGAATGAGCGAGTACATCATAAGGAAGTATGAGATATACCTAGAAGTTGATCATTTTATTAGGAAAAAGAGAAGAATAAAGTAGAAAGTGGATCTCGAGGTAACCTATACCTTACCAATAGGGGTTTGTTAGGTTAACATTGATGGAAAGTGGTCAAGCTTATAATCTATAAGAACTTATTAGGAGCCAATCTAAAACTTTTTACATTTAATATTTTTATATTTTAATGTTTCTAGTAGTTTAGGTTGTTAGCTATTTAATTTCCTAGCTTGATATCATTTTCTTAATCTTGAATTGTTGAATTTCTTTTAAAATTTCGGCATTAAGTGTTTGGAGTTATTGAATCTTTGTTTTTTTTTCATGTTTTAGGACCTACACGAGCTCTAACACACCATTGTGTTTAGAATTATGTAAATGCTTCTAGAGAAGTAGAATATAATACTTTTTATACACGCCACCTATATGGTATTCTTTAGGAGGCAACATACATGAACAAGCTCCTATGTTTACCTATGAAAGAGGACTAAAAGTTATATAATGTACAATTTTTTAACATAGTTAGGTACATAGTTAGGTGTCTATACCCATGTTGTAAACACACATCAATGTAAGTAAACATGTCCCCATATTTAAGTTTGTATATAGGAGACCTAAGAAATAAAATGTGATTTTTACTCGTGGTATTGACATGGTCTCATATAGGTCCCTATGTATCTCCACCTATTTTTTCCTATTTTTAAGGAGCATTTAATTCAAACAATATGCCCCATGTTATGAACTTATGCTTGTATATAATATTACATGGAACCTCAATGGTACTGTTTAAGTGCCAAGCATGATTTCTATAAAAGGCATACCCCCTCCCCCTACATGATTTCTCATTTCTATTCGTGTTCTTTCTCAATTTTCTTTGAAATTTCAATTCCCTTTTTAGCTTTTAGAGAGATAAACTACCTCATAATCCTTCTAAATCATACATACCCTAGTGCACATTTAGATTTTCTTCACCAACTTCTTTACTTCTTCAAGGTATATTTCTATAACACTCTTATTGTCCTTTTTTAAATGCATCTTGGAATATTTTATGCTATAAATTATTTCTTATACTTATATGATGATTAGATATCCATTATGCATTATGTTTAGGTGCTAGAAAAATGACTTTGGTGTATTGGGATTTATATGTTCTTTATATGGCCAAATTTTCTTAATGCTACTTATATAGGTTACACTAGTACCTTAATTTTAATGATTGGTTGATTTCGGCTCTATAGTGGACTAAAAAGTGTGAGAATTAATATTTTACAATTATAAGATGTAGTAAATAATTATAATACCTATGTATAATGAAAACATAATATGAGAGTATTTTAGGTCAATTACATTCTATTTAGTGACTCATTCTTACGATTTGCATATTTTTACACTATACTCCACACTTATGCTTTCATATGATATCGTTTATCATCTTCGTGATTATACTTATATTTTTCTTCAGGCTTCAAACTTTGGAAAGGACTTAAGGACTATTTAGAACACCCAGAAGACCTACATATTATCTTTCATGTAAGAGGGCCAAAGTGGACACCACCTCCTTTTCATCACGTACCATTGCCTCGAGGACATATGCTTTAAGGATGCTACAGAGGATATGATGTGTGTCGAATGCACCAGAAAATAAAACCTGACTTAACACAACTAAATTTATATTAGTGGTGAGTAGGGATTGTATCCATAAGGAATGTATATGTAGCCTTTGTAATGAAAAGAATTAGTGTTTAGGATGTAGGGGGATTTTGGTTAGGTTCGAATAAAAAAATGATGTAAAATTGAACTACCAAAAGCAATTTAAATCAAATAGTGAGAATTGATAAAATTGATGAATGAGTTTGGAATCCAGTTCTTGGTTCAATTTCATCCTACACATAAATAAGCACACTTAATTGTCTTGTTGATCTCATACCTCTTTTAGAAACTATTAATCTTAAGTTAAGAATAAGCTCTGTTAACTCCAGTTTTCTCTTAAGTCGTGTTTAATCAAAATAAGCTCTTTGACTAAACCTAGCTATCAAACAACCTAGAATAAGCTCTCTAGATTTAATAGGATAGTCGCATTACAAACTAGGAAAATAGATTAATCTAGGCAACAACCACATAAGCTCGGGCTATTTAACCTATTTTATACTATTCCTAATGATTCATCACCATTAGTTTACCATAAATGAATAAAAAATACAACTATTACGTATTGTATTTCGTATTTTGACAATGGATTCATACATGAACAATCTACTGAGAAGGAGAATATTAATCATCCATATATGAATACCCCAAACAATAAGCAAAGAATATCATAAAAAATCTCTAAAAAGAGAGAGTCAATAATACATAATGAAGAGATGTTCAAATGTGTTCCTCGACTTAGATTTCACCTTCAAACTAGAAGGAAGAAGATTAGCCGTCCATAAATCTCCTAGAAGTGAGTCTTCTGTCTCCCTTCGTGTTACAAAAATGATTCATGCTTCTTTGGCTACTCACATTTCTATTTATGGGAAAAACTAGGTTTTTATGAAGATGCATGGTTTGATGCACACTTATGCATCCAACCGTGCATCACCACAATATGCCACTTTCGAGATTATGCACAATTGTGCAATTGTATATATGACCATGCATCTTACGGGTCATGCAAATTCTTTATTTTCTTATGTTTTTTTGTCTCATCTTCACTCTAATTTATCTCCTTCTTATTCCATAAAAATAAATGAGTATGAACATTGATAGTAGTAGGTTGCATAATGTTTTTATGCATAGTGCAGTATGCATTTAGTTGTTAAATTGAATGATTAGTGCATGTTTAGGTTAGGATTGTTTTATTTAGTTAGACATTTGTGTTTTGAGTGTTTCATGGGTTAGAGCATGCTATTAAGCTTAAAATTTGAATATTTGAGGTGCCTTGATGTGTTTTTTAGTGTTTTAGATTAAATAACGAAGAATGGAGAGAATTCAGAGGAAGTTTGAAGCAAGGCCCAGGGCCATAATTGTTGGGTCCCGTTTTCGGAACCCAACTCTTGACAATCAGAATCCTGATACTGAGTGTATTCCCATGAAATCTTCTTAACCATCATCGATTCATCTTTTTGCTTTGATACCATAAATGTTGGATCCCATTTCCGGAACCCAACTCTTGCTCTAATACCATATATGTTAGGTCCTGCTTGATTCCGGAGCCCAACCTTTTGCGAAATCATGAAACGTGAGCATATTATCCTAAAGGGTTATTTCTATGAACCCTTTATAAACATCATTCCACAAGGTTAGCGTGCCCACAACAGTCAAACATCAAAATACACTTATTACTTTAACTCAACCCTTTTCTAAGGAAATTAAAATGATCATACACAACCGAAACTACTTCAATCTATCATTTCATTACTAAAACAACAGAGTTTGAAAAAGGACTTCAAGATCTACAACTTTCATTGAAGACCTAAAAGACAAATTCTATCACCTGAAGGGTCAAAAATAAGAATAGATGATATGACATCATTTATAGACGATGTGACGTCATCAAATGATACAAGATTGGAAAAATTGCCATAACTTTCCCTACAGACATTGAATTAAGGTGTTCTTTGGATGGTTTGAAAGAGGACTTCAAGATCTACAACTTTCATGGAGATCACTAAGACAAATTTTATCATTTGAAGGGTCAAAAATAGACCAGAAGAAAGGATCAGATGAATAGTGCACAGAAGAAGTTTTGGTCAAAGACTGAAGAAGCAGAAGGTCAAACATAGAAGAAGCAGAAGGTCAAACACAGAAGAAGTAGAAGGTCAAACACAAAAGAAGTAAAAGTCAAACACAGAAGAAGCAGATGGTCAAACACAGAAGAAGCAGAATTCAAACATAGAAGAAGCAGATGGTCAAACACAGAAGAAGCAAAAGTCAAACATAGAAGAAGCAGAAGGTCAAACACAGAAGAAGTAGAAGTCAAATATAGAAGAAGCAGATGGTCAATTACAAAAGAAGCAGAAGTCAAACATAGAAGAAGCAGAAAGTCAAACACAGAAGAAGCAGAAGTCAAACATAGAAGAAGCAGACGGTCAAACATGGAAGAAGCAGAAGTCAAACATAGAAGAAGCAGAAAGTCAAACATAGAAGAAGCAGAAGGTCAAACATAGAAGAAGCAGACGGTCAAACATAGAAGAAGCAAAGGGGTCAAACATAGAAGAAGAAAAAAGCAAAAGAAGCGGAAAAGCAGAAAAAAAGTAGAAAAGCAGAAGATAGCAAAAAGCAGAAGAAGCTAAAAAGCAGAAGAAGCGAAAAAGCAGAAAAGCAGAAGATATATCTTTACAGATGATATGACTATACTCCTGAGCATCTCCACTTATAAAAATTATAACTTTCGATTCCAATGTCCAAAATTCTCATACTATATATCGTTGGAAAGATAAAAGAAAGATCTACAATTTTTAGAAGACAACTTTGTCTAAATCTATCTAGATCAATCCAGAATTTCCTCCTAAGGTCAGAAAACAAACTTTACATTCCTCCACCAATGTACTGCACCCATTTCTCAACTTCATGACAAATTTTAAGATTCTTAACGATAGAATTTAAATTCGATGTCTTCATAAGAATTGTAACCATATGTTTTAGTTTAATCCAAATCAAGAATCATCTCGTTCAGATAACTAGAGAAAAAGTTGTGGCTAAAAGACTGAAGCATACTTAGTGAACATTTTCCAGGTCAACTACCCATTTTGTTTCAAATCCTTTTCTTAACACAACTCATACAAAGATCACCTTTTCTACTTCATTTACTCCTTGTTCTCAACTCCATTTAAAAATACTAAGGCATATGTTTCTAGTTTAATCCAAATCAAGAATCATCTCGTTCGGATAACTAGAGAAAAAGTTATGGCTAAAAGACTGACGCATACTCAGTAAACATTTTCCAGGTCAACTACCCATTTTGTTTCAAATCCTTTCCTTAACATAACTCATACAAAGATCACCTTTTCTACTTCATTTACTCCTTATTCTCAACTCCATTTCAAAACTATATCATCCATAAGAAAATATAGTCCATGATTAATCATGAACACTAATAACAAAATATACGGATATATACATATCCTTCATCAACTTACTACACATATTCAACTTCATTTTTTTGTTTTCTATTTCACTTCTAACTTTCACCTTAATTCTTCTCATTTCAAAATCTCTTATCCACCAAAAACACCAAAGGAAAACAAGAATCTATCCGCATTTCTCATTTACCACTTAACTCTTGTCTATCATTTCTAATTCAAAAATTTTCATTTATTTGTTCTAACTTCTTAGAAAAGTTCGGGGTTAAACAAAGATCGTGATAGAAGTATGGAGGATCTGCCATGATTGTGATAGAGGGAAAAATAAAGTTCCAAGATCTTAGCTTGCACTATAGACAACGAGGACAACTTCCTAAATGTGACTTACCGAAGGACATTTGGTACTTTTTGGACTTGGGAAAACCCTAAGGTTTACCTAAAATAGAAAATAATATATAAAGAAAGAGAAAGAACATTAGGGGGAGCTCCAACTTCTGCCACTTTGGGAAAACTCCAAAAAGAAAGAAGAAGAATAGAGAGAAGAGAAAGAAAAGGAGGGAGGAGCGGGCTTCAACTGCTACTGCTTTCCTGAGCCATCTTGATCCCATCCAAGTGACATTTCCTTTTCATCTTTTTCATTTTTCTTCTTTGAATATGTAAGATGGATATGATGATGTTGATGGATTTAGGATTGATGATGATGTTCTTAACTTTTATTTAAGGATTTAACTTGATTCAATGTAAATCTAGTTGCTTTTGTGTTAATTCATTTGGGTATTATGATTATTTGTTGTAACTTCATGCTTTTGTAATAAATCGAGAGAGTGAACCAAATGTAAAATGATTGAGTTGTTAATGAGAATTAATTGACATAATAGATCACGCAAATAATCAAATTAGTAATTATATGGAGAGAGATCTCATGTGAGGATCCATTGTTTAATAGAATGCTTAAAATCTACTTAGGTTGTGAGCTGATTGTTAATCAAGAGATTACATGTTTGTCAATGCAACTTAATTATTGTTCATCAATTAGGGTTTAGTGATTATAACTCGAGAGAGAGTGATCCACCCTTCGATAGTTTAGAACCTACTCCACATTAACACAAAAGTGGTTAAGTTAACAATGATGATAGGACAAATCCTTTTCTCATAATTTTGGTAATTTTTCATGTGTGATTTCTCATTGTGAATTTGATGCTCAATATTTGACTTTTTTTGTGTTAATTTTACAAATTAATTTTCTATCAATCAACTTCACATAATTACTTTTCTATTCATTTTTATTTTCATTTCAATAATTCTTTAGGCCTTAGATAATTCAAAATTAGATTAGTTTGACAACTTCTCGACGGATTGACACCTCACATACTGCACCCATGACCTGTACACTTGTAATATATTAAGGGTTTTAAATAGATTAAAACTTGCTCAATAAACATCAAGAGAATGGCTCAATGTGCTTTTTAATTATTTTAGCTCTTGTGCTTCCAACTTATAAATAAAACCAAATGTGAACCTAAATGAACATCTTAAGCATTTCATAATATTAATTACTAAGTATTAAGGAATGAATATGTAAACAATTAAGACACATCAAGTTCCCCCACACTTAACTTTTGACCGTCCTTGGGTAAAACAACAAAATCAAACTCACAAACCAAAACACTTTCACATTTCCACATTTTCTAGGAATAGATAGTCATAAGAAAAGAGGAATAACTTTCAAAACCATGGGAGGAACTAAACAATACATGTTTGTACTCATAATTAATCAATAACCATTTCCTTCAGAAACTGAGCAATATAGGGTTAAACTTTGATAAAATGTGTTTAGGAGTAGGTACACTCAAACACCAATCATGATTAAGACATTCCATGACTTTGCATATCATTTCAGTTCACCACCACTAGGATTCACATGCATAATCATGAATTAAAGGACTTTTTAAGGTTGTAATGTTAGCAAAGGTTAGGGTGAGATGTTGTTGGACCCCGAACCTTTCTATTAAATGAGAAATTTTTGGCAATTATTCATGTGTAGAAAAAAAAGAAAAATTCTTGAATTTGAAATGAAATGGCAAAAATGATTTAGGTACAAGACGGGTTATATGTGATATGTTGAAAGTTAAAAGCTGGAAAATGTATATGTTCATTTGAGTATGCTTCGGTGTTTTAGCCATAACTTTTGCTCTAGTTAACCAAATGAGATGATTCTTGATTTAGGTTTAACTAGAGAGATAAGGCTACAATTTGTCTGACGAAATCAAGTTTTTATTCGGTCTCTAAAAATGTCAATTTTTGGATGGAAGTTGAGCACAGAATAATGTTTCAGTATAAGGACAGTCCGAACTATTTAGGGTATAACTTTTAGACTATAGCACCAAATTAAATGATTTTGATGTCATTAGAAAATTAAGACTATGAGGAACATTTTCCTAGAAAGAAGTGCTATCAAATTCCTTCAATTACATGATTAGAAAAGGTATTGATTTTTGGAAGGAGTTAAGCATGAATTGAATAATTTTCAGGTTTGCAAGATTAATTAATTTTATTTGGAGTTAATTATTGTGTTAATGTTGGTTGGATTTTAAAATATGGTTTGGTTGGATTAAGTAGCAAGAATATGTATGAATGAGGGCTTTTTGGGAAGATCACTAAGCCATTTAAGTTATAAGGCTTATAAGGAAGGTTATAAGGGTCATTACGCATTCATTAATGGCATTATAGTAAATAAGACATGTGGGTTGGCTTTAGGGAAGGAGCATGCACAAAATTGGGAGAAAAGGAACAAAGAGAAGAGAGAAGAAGGAGATTTCAGTGGAGAAAAGAAGAAAGAAGAAAAGAAGCTAGGTTTTGATTTTTCCATGCTTTCAAGATGGATTTTGAAGTTGCTCAAGAAG
>JANKYE010000013.1:5637997-5648194 GCA_032467995.1 Erythroxylum dillonii
ACTAGTGATAAATTGGGATACTAAAGGTATCAAGAGCAAGATGGATGTCAGTTGGGTCTCGGTAACGGGATCCAACAATACAACCTAACAACTATTATACAATATGCAAAATCACATTCAAAGTAAAACATATAACTCTAAGGAACCTCAAATAAGTGTATAAAGAAGCTAAGAAGTAGGAGTTAGTAGTTTAACATTGTTGTGCAACCTATAAAACTATTAAGAGGAAACACTGTTGAGCAAGTTTTACAATTTATAAAACCCTCAATAATCACAAGCACACAGGTCATACTTTGTAGTACTCAAGGGTTGATCTTACGAGGAGGGTACTGGCCTAATCCTAAGTCGTCTAAGGCTCAGAGAAAAGAATAAAAAGAAATAAAAGTCACACAAGTGAATATGTAAAGAAAATACAAGAAATTGATTCAAGAATTGTAATATGGAAATTAAAAAAAACATAACTAAACTGAGCAATCACACAGGTCACAATGGAAATCCGTCAAAAGAGTTAATAGAGTTTTGAGAGAGGGAATTTTACCTATCATTAATGCTAATATAGCCATTTATGTGTTTACGGGGTGTCAGTTCTAAACGGTCCTAAGGTTGATTACTCTCTCTTGAGTTATAACCATTAAACCCTAAATTGTAAACCCTAATTCAATTATGAAACTTACAATCTTTCAATTCACAAATTATTTATAATTTTAATTAGTTCTAAAGCTCTCTAATAAATAATCGGGTCTCGCATGGAATCTCTCTCCATTAAATTACCGACTAGATTGATTAAATAATCAATTAGATCACCTAACTCTCATTAATATGATCTAATCATTTTTATCCAGTTCACCCTCTCAGTTTGTTACCGCGAAATATGCAAATAAATTAATCAATCACAACGCCTAAACCAATAAACACAAAAATAACTAAATCAATAATAATTCAAAGTAAAATCCCAAATTAAGGAGAGTTTAGAACATTATCAACAACCTGAAATCCATTTCCATACAATTCGTCTCAACTTTATACATTTTAATGAAAAAGGAAATGAAAAAAAATTGGAACTTAGGTTTGACAAATCACGAAGGCAGTAGCATCAAGATCCACTTCTTCTTCCTCCTTCTTCCTCTTCTTCTTCTTCTCTCTCTCTCTCTTCTTTTTCTCTCCCTTTAGGGTTTCCAATAGTGGTTGAATGTAAAGCTTCTCATCTTCTCTGTCTTATTCCTTATATACCTTTTGTGTTCTGGGCAGCTCTATTTCTCGGGGTCCAAAAAGGTCCAAAACCTCCCTCAATTGTGGGCCATATCTGAGTCTTCTATCAAGATTGTGGCAAGCAAGTCACGATTATGGGCTGTGTCCTGGGCTTCTATCGTGATCGTGGTATATGGGCCACAATCGTGGGCTGACTAGTGCTACGATCGTGGTCATTGTTTCAGCCCGAGTGTCTCCGAAACTTCTCCATTCTTTAATGTTGACCCTAAAATACTAATAAACACATCAAAATACCTAAAAAACATAATAATTAAGTTCAAAGACTTGTACTAACCCATAAAAACACTTAAACACAATTCATTAACAAACTAACACAGTTCTAACCTAAACACATACTAAACGATTAAGTTAACAATTAAATACATATCAAACTAAGCCCTAAAACATTATGCAATTTTCACTTATAAACATCCCCACACTTAAACGTTTGCTTATTCTCAAGCAAAAAAAAAAAAACAACAACCACACAAAAATTCACACAACACACAATGCAGTAATGAGATAATGACTTTAACGTCATGAAATAAATTTAATTTTAAAAATAGTCATTTGGGTCATTTTAAATCATTAACATGCAAAATCCGCGTCTTGGGGCTTTGAACTAAATATACATATTAATCTAGACACAAGTGTTAAATTGTTTACCCTTTTCATTTGCACACATATATTAATAATTCTTTGGTCATTCAGACTCTGTAACTACTCTTAAGTACGTTTTCATGAAAAGTCAAGCTATTACAAGTTCGGTAAAATTTTATTCGAAAACACCATTTTTTTATTTACTTTTTTTGTGAACATGGACTTAGTCCTTTTACGCGGATCCAAACATTGGCAATGAATGTCAATTTGGTTACTTAACTAAGTCATATTTTTTATTAAGCTGCTTGGTTGGAATGTCATTATAGCCTTTTTACGTGAAGGCACACATTTGTGATGTGTATCGATCTGGTTACTCAGCTACGTCATTTTCTTAATTGGCTACTAGCTCTATTCATGATCGGAAGACCAACGGAATAGTTACTTATTAAAATTAACAAACATTTTTTATTACCTACCTTGTTGGTTTAACTACTTATTTCTATGAAAAAAATACTAGCAAAGCTACTTAAGTCAAAAGGCCTCAAATTATGAACGAATGTGACAATTTAGAGCGTGACAAACTAATATTAAATCATAATTAAGCTGTATATTTAACCAAGGACCCCGATTCACTAATTTTGCAATGATTCTTCATAACCTAATAGACTTTCAAAATTAAATCAATTCCAATCCATTTAAGCCATTGACACATTGACATAATTCATAACATGCAACCTAACAACTATCATACAATATGCAAAATCACATTCAAAGCAAGACACATAACCCTCTATACATTTGAACAACACATTGTCCTTAATGTGAGAAAGGGACAAACAAACATATACGGAAAGAAGTGACATAAATCAAAGTAAAACAAAAACAAAAATAAATAAATACTAAATTTAAAAAGAAAGGGGTTAAACAAAGCCTCATGGTGATGGAGGTGAGGATGGTGTTAGAGGTGGCAGTTAAACGCCCTGAGTCTCAAAATAACGATGGATACGACGTATGTCCCAGCTCTGACGTCATTGAGTTCGGGCCATCTCTTTCAACCTTCTAGAGTTCTCCGTAAGTGTTTCTGTAATTACCTTAGTGTTTGCAGAAATTATATCCGGTACTTTCAGCCCAGTTCTTCTGTTTCTTCTTCTTCTTCCTCAGGTTCCTCGTTGGTTTAATCCTCTTCTTTTTGTTGTTAAGCATTTGAACTCGCTTGACCAATCCTTCCCTAGACGTGTGTCTTGTCACTAATATCCTAAAGTTCCATGTTATGGTATTTCAAGATTTTAGCTCGCTATAGATGATGATGGTTCATGACTTCAGGATGGTAGACTGAGCCCGTTGCACTAAACTCCATAGTAATTAGCTATGGACAAAACCAAGTAACCCATTCTGAAGTTATTGTTTCTCTTCTTTCGAACAACAATAATTGTATTAAAGATATGGTGGTTGTGCAAACTAGGATGCTATGATCCATGCACCACAACATGAAAAGTTCTTTCGTCAAACACTTGTTGGTTTCTGTTTTGTCAAAAATGGTTTGACATATGAATTTGTGCATCAACAAGTGTTCATGGATAGTAATGATGTTAATGTGTGCATTCTTAGTGACAAAACACTCTAACCCAATTAATTCAGTCCAGTAGGGGTTGACACAGAAATCATCGTGCTGATCCACTATGGACGACTCGAGGCAACCACAAATTTCATACAAAGTTTCATAATCAATCCCATAAGGTTGTCCTTGCAACCTAAACCACAATTCCCTAGGTTTGTTGGACTTGTACTGAAGGGATGTAAAGAATTCTAAGGTAAGTTCTCCGTAAACTGGGAATTGAAATTGAATGAACTAACCCTATTAAATTTTCTTTGCTAAACTTTCGAATTTGTCTCACAATTCTAATCCATATAAAGTTTCAAAATGAAAACATTTTGGAAGCATAATTTGTTTATAGCGAAGAGAATGAAAGCAGGTACCTTCCTCTTCCAAGAAGATCGAGAAAGGTACTTCGTAATTTGCTGCTCTATTCCTTTTTCGTTGCCCCTAGACTTGGTTTTGCTTTACTGATTGATCGTGCTTTAGAAGAAACTAGAAGTTTGAAATTTGGGTAGAGAGAAGTGAGAGCATTTGGAGGTTTAAAGCTTAGAGAGGTAAAGTAAAAATGACAGTGAGTGAAAAAGTGAAGTTAAAAATGAATCTATAAGTGATTGGAGGGTATTATGGTAAAATTTGATAATGACAATTGCGTGTCCTCTTTTTACCCTTCCATAAGCCACGATCGTGGCCTACAATTTTTCCACCAAAATTTTTAATATTTGTACTTCTTTTGTTTTTCTCACTTTTTGAAATCACTTCCTAACTCTTTATGGCCGTTTCACCTCTCTTTGCTTACTTCATCGATCATCAAATTCATGGCGAAGTTCTATGCCTTCCCAATTTTATTTGGAAATGAAACAACCTATCTACAAAATTCAAACTACATAAAAATCAAAGGGGATAACATCAATTTAACAGTCCGTACATTGCCTTCCATACAACGCTTCTTTTAATGTTAGTAGATCGATGCTCTATCCTTAGAAACTGAACTGGGATCAACTATAAGTGGCTTGCTTCCACCTTTTCGCCCAACATAGGTTTTGTAGCATGTAAGTAAGCTAAAAATTGCAAAATAATCAAAAGGACAATATTGATAACAATATGAAATCCAATTAAGCTCAATAATGTCCTTTTTTTAAGTGAACTGTAAACATAACAGGGATTAACAAAACTCCCTAAATCTTCCATTGAATCCAATAGCTTGTCCTATACGAAGGTGAGTTGCTCTCATTCTTCCTTAATCACCTTCATCTCCTTTGCTTCTTCTTCTTCATAAACAAAGACTTTTTTAGCTTCTTCAAACTCAATTTCTGTTGTCATCTGTTGTTCATCCTTTTGTTCTCTAGAAGATTCGAATAAATCAATTATCCTGAATGAGCTACTATCCTTCGAATTCTTCAATACATCATTTATGTTGAATTTCATTTGGTCATCATTAATCGGAAGGATAAGGTCCTTTTTATGGACATCTACCTAAAATTTTTTGATGTTCACACATGGTATATCAATAACTGGTGAACAATAGGGAGGGTTGGCATTCTTTTCTTCCTCCTCTTTCTTTGTCTCTTGGTCTTCATTAAGGTGGGGTTCAATTTGGTTTTCTAATGATCCTTTTGACTCCCCCTCATTCTTAGCTGCGATAGCCTCATATTGCTCTTTTTGATGTATTTCCATATTACTTAGAGAGTCTTCCATACTTCTCCTAACAAATTCACAGGAAAGCTGTCTTACTTGAATCTCCAGGTTGTGAATAGAAGCAACATGATTTTATGTTACTTGATCAAATTGCTCTTCTAGTCTCTTCTAGTTCTCTTCCATGTCTATTAGCTTATCCATGATTTTGTCTTATTTGAAATCCCATAAACTGGATTTGTCTTACTGAAATTGAAATAGGTCTTGATGTCCCATGGGAGTACATGCATTGTTGGACCAATAGAAATCTAGGTGGTTCTGCCACCACGGAGTATACATGTTCCAATAAGGATCGTTACTTCCCCAACCATACTGTGCCTCATTGTAGTTCAAAAAAGTTCCTTGCTCCCTATAATATCTATCTTCCTTCATTGTTCTTTCCATTCTTCTTGGCATCTAGCTCTTCAGATGTCTCATTCTCACTTTAAGATGTCTTGCTGTGTCTCTACTTTATGCCCCAAACTTTTATGGCTATTTTTTTAGAAACAAAAGATAGTGAAAAAGCCTTAGGCTAAAGAACTAAACTAACCGCCTCTCCGACAATGACGCCAAAAACTTGTTGAGCAAGTTTTACATTTTATAAAACCCTCAATAACTGCAAGCGAATGGGTTGTACTTGTAGTATTGAAGGGTTGATCCCACGAGGAGGGCGCTAGCCTAATCCTAAGTTGTCTAAGGCTGAGAGAAAAGAATAAAGAAAAATAAAAATTACATAACTGAATACGGAAACAAAAAATTGGTTCAAGAATTATAACACTGAAATTTCAACAAAACATAATTAAACTGAGTAGTAATGTAGGTCACAATGGAAATCCGTCAAGAGAGTTAATCAAGTTATAAGAGAGGGAATTTTACCTATCATTAAAGCTAATCTAGTGGGGTGTCGGTTCTAAACGGTCACAGGGTTGATTACTCTCTCTCGAGTTATAACCATTAATCCTTAAATTGTAAACCCTAATCAAATTATGGAACTTGCAATCTCTCAATTCACAAATTACCCATAATTCTAATTAGTTCTAAACCTCTTTAATAAACAATCGGGTCTTACACGGGATCTCTCTCCATGAAATTACCGACTAGATTGATTAAGTGGTCAATTAGATCACCTAACTCTCATTAGTCTGATCTAATCATTTTTATCCGATTCAACTTCTCAGTTTGTTACCGCCATATGCAAATACATTAATCAATCACAACACCTAAACCAATAAACACAAAAATAACTAAATCAACATTAACTAAAAGTAAAATCCCGAAGGAGAGTTTAGAACATTATCAACAACCAAAAATCCATTTCCATACAATCCATCTCAAATTTATACATTTCAATGAAAAAGGAAATGAAGAGAAATTGGAACTTAGGTTGGACAAATCAGGAAGGCAGCAACGTTGGGATACACCTGATCCGGGGAGTAGAGGTGTTGGGATCCACTTCTTCTTCATCCTTCTTCCTCTTCTTCTTCTTCTCTCTCTCTTATTTTTCTCTCTCTTTAGGGTTTCCAAGAGTCGCTGAATGTAAAGCTCCTCATCTTTTTTGTCTTATTCCTTATATAAATTTTGTGTTATGGGCTGCCCTAGGATTTTTTGGTGGTCCAAAAAGGTCCAAAAACTCCCTCGAAACATGATATTTTTGAGTGTCTATACGTCTGTCCGATGCAAGCCGTAATCATGGGCCACATCTGAGCCTTCTGTCACAATTGTGGCAAGCAGGCCACAATCGTGCGCCAATACTGGGCTTCTGTCATGATCATGGTATATGGGCCACGATCGTAGGCTGAATCCAGTTCTTCTGTCACGATTATAGCCTATTGTGCCACGATTATGGGTCGTTGTTTTGACCCAAGTGTCTCTGAAACTTCTCCATAATTTGATGTTGACACCCTGAAACACTAACAAACACATCAAGTGTGGAACCTCACTCTCGCAAGACACGTACCCGACATCCATGGTGATATCTGAGTACATACCCGCAATGGTGGTGTGTTAGAATGATCATTCAGTCAAAATTCATTACAAAATTTTTGTTTCTTTAAAACAAGATACACGTAAGTGAAAATCACTAATCAAATCGGGACCATGTCATTTAAAAACATTTCCATTTACAAGTTATTACAAACATTAGTATTCAATAGTCACTTGGGCCCATTTCAGATACAAAACACTTGAATTCATAAAGTCATTTCATTATCAATTTATTCACATACACTTTGTACAATTTTTGTAGAACATAATTCGAAAATAAAATCACTGAAGATATATGTAAGTGCAAACTGATCCTGACCCCTAACTCATGCTCATTTGCAGTGACTGAACTCCAATTGTTCTAATTGGATAATTCCTTTGAACTTGAAAAGCCACGTTGCAATTTTTTCTGAGTTTTGCGAACTCAATGAGTGAACCATCATTGATGATTTCATCGGATTCATAAACACAAACCACATATTTCGCAATTATTCATGCAGAACATGTATATTCCATAAACTCACACTGTCATGACACATCATTTAATTATTACGAATCAAAACATATTTAAACAAATGCATATGCATATGAGAATCCACATTTGTTATTATTGTTGTGATCGAGTGCCTATCACAAATACAAATACTGGCTCATTGGGCTCAGTTAGAACAAATCACGGAGCATAGCTCTACATGCAGAATCATATATCTTGGAGTAAAGCTCTACGTGTAAGTGCTTGATACTGGCTACTCCAGTCACATCGCCTTTATCTAAGTATGCATTTTATGAAATGCATCAATTCAGGATTTACCATATGTCACAATCATTTATAAAGCACAGTCAGAATTTCATAATCTTCGGACCTAATTTCGGCATTCAACTTTTGTTGAGAATCCACATTTCATTCAGAATTATCAAATAAATCATAGCACTTTCAATACAGTTAAAAAATTTACTCCTCGGACTTTAAGTCTGGAATTCATAAACAAATTGCAATAATTCAATAGTTGGAAGCATAACAAATCAAATCAAGTCAATCCTAGGAAATTTATCTAGGTTACCTCACAGTACGCTACGCTCCAATAAGCTATTTTTTGGATGGTTCAGCAATGTCTGACTGGCGTCCGATGTGCTCCTTTGTTTATACTTCAGCAAAATTCCAGAAATGGGGAGAGCAAATAGGAAGGAAAATGAAAGTAGATGGTTTTGGTGAAACCAAGCAAAATAGCTGCAAAAACTTTTTTTTTCTTTTTTTTATCTAGGTGTTTCATTAGTGCTTTAACATATGTCTCCAATGCAGGTCTTCCACTTATCCCCTAAATAAGCTACCATTTGTCTCATAGCTATAGGTCCACATTTCACATATGATTTTATCCATTTGTCACTCTATAATTTGTCCATTTGTCAATTAATTTCTAATACAATTGTCACACTTCTATTTATCCCTTATTTCAATATTTTCCCTATTCTAAAATACCTCAAATTTTTTGATAAATTTCCAAAATATCCTAAATGTCTCCAAAAATGCGGAATAAACTCTAATACACACCAAATTTAATTTTCAAGATAATTAATCCATAATTCACCAAAAATTTTGAAATAATAACTATTATCACCAAAAATTTTGAAATAATAACTATTATCACCAAATAAATTTTCAGCTCAAAATAATTTACCAAAAATTTCAAAATACCTTAAATGTACAAAAATTGTCAAATCACATTTAATACACTCCAATTAAATCCACAATTTTCATTTATAAACCAATTTACCCGAAAATGCCAATGAATGCATGTACAATCATATGAATATGCAAAATAAATGTGTATGTAATAATTAACTTATGCATGACGTGTTTTTTTTCCTAATTCCACATAAATTTCTCATAATTTACTATTCTAGTCTTAATATAGGTAACGGGATGTTACATCAAGGTACCTCAAAGACATAATAATTAAGCTCAAAGACTTGTACTAACCTATAAAAACACTTAAACACAATTAATTAACAAACTAACACAATTCTAACCTAAACACATACTAAATGATTAAGTTAACAATTAATTACATATCAAACTAAGCCCTAAAACATGATACAATTCACACTTATCAAACACCAATCAGGAGTACATGTTGGATCCCGTTTCTGGAACCCAACCCTTACTCTGATACCACTACTGTTGGGTCCCGTTTCTGGAATCCAACTCTTAACAAAATACCATAACTATCACCACTTCATTTTCTTGATCTGATGCCACTCACTGTTGGATCCCGTTATCGGAACCCAACTTCGGATCATAAATGTAAGCTTAATCAATATAAACATGCACAATCGAAACTACTTCAATCTGTCATTTCATTACTCCAGCAACAGAGTTTGAAAACATTGTTTACAAATCAAAAGCCACACCATTGGCTTATTACAAAAATACAAAACAACAACTGAAGCAAAATCCTCTAGGCTCTCGAACACTTGATCTTCTAGCTATAACCTGAGGATGGGACAGAGAGGGGGGTGAGCTTGACAGCTCGTGGGTAACAAGTTTATAACGAAGAATAAGCAAAACCGTTGAAATGTTCATTTGTCATATGAAAATTATAATGAATTCATAAAATGCCTCATTCTCAAATTCTCAGTCAAATTCGCAATTCGAATTCAAATCTCATAGTTAAAAATCATCACATCAACATAGCATATCCATTTAACGATCATTACAAAAACACTCAATTTATGCGACGTACTTGACAATTCAAAGATACAATGCACAAACAAATGGTTCGAGAGTTCCGTGGAACAAAACAGATAAACCGAAGTTTATACCGTGAACAAAACGAGTCTAATTTCTCAGGATCTCATGGCCTCAAGCGGGCAGCCGAGAGAAGGCCATATGTCGACGTGCACGTGACTAATGAAACATTCCTCTCTCGCCCAAACATCATGCTCAAATCAATTTATCTAATGCTCATACTTTCAAGCTTTTCTATCTTTTCATTCATACAAAATGCCAGGAAATGTTTCAATGGCATAACTTTATCATTATTCATAAATCGCAATGCATTTTCAATAATCACAATAATTCATTATCGAGCAAGTTAAAA
>JANKYE010000013.1:5675832-5687948 GCA_032467995.1 Erythroxylum dillonii
AATGATTGAATTGATTGTATTGAATGGGAATGATTGATTTGAGTGTATTGAATGGGAATGATGGATTTGATTGTATTGGAATCGGAAATGTGAAATTGTATTGAATTAGGAAACTATATTGACACAATGAAAATGTGAAATTGTATGTGAATATGAAATGTGACATGATGGGATTGTAATTATGTGTTATATGACTGGGTGAACCATCAATGATGGTCACTCACTGAGTTCGCAAAACTCACCAAAAATTTGCATCTATTTTTCAGGATTCAGAAGAATACCCCGTTATGCAATGGGAGTAGACTTACGGCTCACAAGAGAAAGTTAGAGGTTGGGATCAGTTCGTGTCTGCATTAGGATTTTTGTATAAAGTGTTTTCCACAATTTCTGTGCAGTATGTATTTGTATATTTTTCGATCTGTAATAAGTGATACAGAATGGGAATCTTTTTAATGGATTTGTAAATGGGATTGATTAAATGCGAATATTGCTATATATCACTTGGAAATGTTTGCAAATGTTTTGTGTAATGAATGGGCCCGAATGGCCCCAAAGTGGATTGGTTTCTAACTGAAAAGGGGCATTAATGAAATTGGGCTCTTATTAATCATACAACTGTGGATTATAATGTCTTGAAAGCAATGTACTAGCAACTTTTAAATCTTATTGGGCCCAAATGGAAATGGACTTCTGTCTATGTTAGTGTTTCAAAAAAAATGTATATCGGTTCATAGAGCGATTGAATGGTCTAGCATGCTACCTTCGCGGGCACGGACTCGGATATCACCGTCGATATCGGGTTCGGGTCGCAGCGGAAGTGGAGTGCTACAAATAATGTTGGACACCAGGAAATTGACATGATCAACAAACCAAGGAACATTTTCCTTAACAGCCCACAAATTCTTATCAGGAAAGGTATCATTAATCGATTCTGCTCCCAGTTTGTCTCTTTGCTCAAGTCGCGAAAAATGGTCAACCACCGAATTTTAAGATCCTTTCTTATCTCTAATTTCTAAATCATATTCCTGCAGAAGCAAAATCCATCTGATCAATCATGGTTTTACATCTTTCTTTGTAAGCGGATCTTTCAAGGTAGAATGGTCAATGTAAACAATGACTTTGGATCCAATAAGATAAGATCTAAATTTATCGAATGTAAAAAATATAGCTAGCAATTCTTTCTCTATAGTAGCATAATTAATTTGAGTATCGTTAAGAACTTTACTAGCGTAATAAATGACATGTAATTTCTTATCCTATTTTTGCCCAAGTGCATAATCACTAGCATCACATATCAACTCAAAAAGGAGATTCCAATTTGGTGCGACCATTATAGGAGCTAAGGTAAGTTCCTTCTTCAACCTGTTGAAAGCATCAAGATATTCATCAGTAAATTCATAAGGAACTTCCTTTTACATTAAAGCACATAATGGTTTAGAAATCTTGGAGAAATCCTTAAAAAATTTGTGATAGAGCTTGCATGTCCAAGAAAACTCCTTATCGCTCTAACCGAATTGGGAGGTGGCAACTTGTTGATGACTTCAATTTTTGCTAGATCCACCTCTATTCCATTGTTAGAAATTTTGTGGCCTAGGATGATTCCTTCTTGTACCATAAAGTGGCACTTTTTCCAATTCAACACGAGATTAGTTTTTGCACACCTTTGTAGAAACTGCTCTAGATTGAATAGACATGCATCAAAAAAAGAAACAAAAACAAAAAAATCGTCCATAAATACCTCAATTATATTCTCCACCATGTCAAAGGATATGGACATCATGCAGCGTTAGAAAGTGGCAGGAGCGTTGCACAAATCGAATGGCATCTTACGATACGCAAATGTATCATAAGGACAAGTGAAGGTGGTTTTATCCTGATCCTTCAGGGCTATCAAAATTTGGTTATAACCTGAATAACCATCTAAAAAGCAATAATAATCATGCCCTGCTAATCTTTCAAACGTTTGAACAATAAAAGGGAGAGGGAAGTGATCTTTCCTAGTTGCTGCATTCAACTTTCTGTAATCTATACAAACCCTCCACCCTGTCACAACCCTAATGGAAATTAATTCATTACTATCATTAGAAATGACAGTCATGCCACCTTTCTTTGGCACCATCTGTACAAGACTTATCCAAGAACTATCAGAAATAAGATAGATAATTCTTGTATCAAGTAGTTTAATTACCTCTAATGGCAAAACTTCATGTTAGGATTGAGCCACCTCTGATTTTCCATACTAGGTTTGTGGTTTTCTTCCATTAGAATCCTATAAACACAAATAGAAGGACTAATTCCCTTTATGTCAGCAATATTCCAAGCAATAGCCAATTTATGTTCACATAACACCCTCAATAACTTCTCTTCTTGAGAGGAATTCAAAGAAGAAGAAATGATAACCGGATAAGTACATTCTCCTAAGAATGCATATCTCAAATGAATTGGAAGTTGTTTCAATTCAAGTTTTGGTGGGCTTAATATGGAAGGTAACAATTTAGGTTTAGGTGGGCCCAATTCTTCAATTTGGGGTTACCTTACAATCTATATGCATAGTCCACTAGCTCATCATCCAATTCATTCTCATCTATTCCTAAAGTTAGGCATGTTTCTAAGGCATCAACACCCATTAATTCAGGAATAAACTCAAATGTAAGAGAATCAATTACATCTATACTATAGGTGACTTCATCGAAAGAGGGACCCCTTAAAACCCTAAAAATGTTAAACACCTCTTCCTCATCACCAACTCTCAAGGTTAACTTACCATCTGAAATATCAATCAATGCTCCACCAATGGCTAAGAATGGTCTTCATAAAATTATAGGAACCTACATGTCAAAATCCATCTCAAGCACAACAAAATCAGCTGGAATTATAAGCTTACCAACTTTCACTAATAAGTCCACAACTATATCAATAGGGTATTGAATAGATCGATCAGTAAGTTGCAATGAGACTGTAGTTGGTTTGAGTTCACCAATTCCTAGCCTGTTATAAAGAGAAAAGGGAATAAGGTTAATTCTTGCACCTAGGTCATATAAACATTGAAAAACATTAGATTCACCAAAGTGACAAGGAATAGTGAAACTCCCTTGATCCTTTAACTTAGGGGGTAGTTTATTCTGTAAAATAGAAATAAACTTCTCAGTTAAGGCTACTGTGGAAAAATTATCGAGCTTCTTTTTGTTGGAGATGATTTCCTTCAAGAACTTGGTGTAAGCAGGCATCTCAGTAAGAGCTTTGATAAAAGGGATGTTGATTTAAATATTCTTAAAAAGGTCAAGGAATTTCTAAAATTTAGAATCATCATGCTTCTTCTTACCTTTTGAAGGTATGGTATAGGTGGTACAAAGGAAAATTCTGAACTTGGTTAAGACTCTTTCTTTGATGTGGTTTCTTTTGGCTCTTCCCTTTCACCCAAATTCTCACTTTCAACATCTTTGGCTTCCTTTTCTTTAAGAGCCACACCTTCCACCACTTTACCACTCCTTAAAATAACTGCTTTACAATCTTGTTTCGGATTCACTTGGGTATTGCTAACCAGCTTCCCCTTACCTCTTTCACTTACCTCTTTTGCCACTTGACTAATTTGCACCTCTAAATTTCTAACGGCGGCTTGGTTGGACTAAATGTTCTACTCCATCCTGTTCATGGCTTGAGAGCTAGCTTCAGCACTTTGATCCATCTTGCTCATAAGTTGAGAAATCATATCTTCAAGCCAATCCACCTTTTTCACCCACGGGTACAGGAATTGTTGTGGTGCAGAAGATGAAGGAGGTAAGTACTGATATTTTGGTGGTGCTTGGAATCCAGGTGGTCCTATTGAGTTTGCAGCCTCTTGATTCTTCCATGAGAAGTTTGGATGAAACTTCCACCCTTCATTGTAAATGTTCGAGAAAGGATCAAATCTCTGACCTTGTCTACCATTGTTTACATAGTTCACCTCTTCCTCTATCATTGTTGCCTCAATGTTCACACAACCAGCTGCTGTATGCCCAAATCTACCATAAAGAGTGCAAGGATCCCTATTAGATTTGTTATTGTTTATTAATCTTGACAACTTGGGAGGCCATGTTGGATTTAGAGCCCACTTTATTCAGAGTAATAGCTTTGCTCCTAGTCACCTTACAATGTGAATTCTCTGCAACTTTTTTTTAAAATATTCCACAATTCTTGGGAACTCAGGTAACTAATATTCCCAATAGTGTTCAAATCCACCAGAGTTTGGTTGTGATCAGTGAGACCATAGTAGAAGAACTGAGTCAACGAGTATGTATCAAATCCATGGTGAGGGCATTGGTTAAGGAGATCATTAAATTGTTCCCATGCTTCATGAAAATTTTCTCCTTCTCTCTACGAGAACCAATGTATCATCTTCCTAAGTTTGAGAGTTTTATGGGTTAGGTACCACTTTATCATGAAAGTCTCCATTACCTTATCCTAATTATCAATGGAATCTACCTCTGAACTCAACAACCAATTTCTTGCTAATCCCTTCATGCAATAAGGAAAACACCTTAGCCTTAACTCATCCTCAGACAATCTATATAATGGAAGAGTTTGAACTGTCACATAGAAATCTCTCAAAAAGGCTAAAGCATCTTCACTTGGTATCCCATTAAATTGTGGCAACATAGACAGGAGAATCTGCTTCAGCTTATAATTCCTTGGTGTCGTCGTTAATCGAATGCAGGAGGGATTGCCATCAATAAATGGCATTTGATAGTCTCGAATTCTTTTTACCACAAGATTCACAACAACCAGTTCAGCTTGATTTCCTTCATGGAATTGTTCGTTCTCCATAACTTGTTCCCTATGTAGATCCAGATTTTGATTATTATTTGCCATCTCGCTTCTTCTTTGGGCGTTGTTCCTTCGACAAGTTCGTTCAATTTCAGGATTTAACTCAATAAGTTAGTCATTATTCAAATTTCTTGAATGCCATAAGTGCATACAACTTCTGAAATCAAACAACGAAAAGGGTTCCAAAATTAATTAATGAAAGAAAACTTCAGATAATAAATGATAAAAGAAAAAAACAACTACAATTAATGGTAGCAAATATAAATTAGTCCCCGACAATGGCGCCAAAAACTTGGTTCATAAAATCTGCAAGTGCACAAAGTCATTCCTAGTACCTACAAATTGAGTATTCCAAGGTCGTCTCCCACAAGTACTAAACTACTCACCACCAAATTAATCCTAATTACTTGAACGAAATTGTCAATAAACTTAAAAGATGATTGGTTTTGGATAGATAGTAAATTATAAATACTAGAAAATAACGAATAAGGATAATTTGATGATTTAAACTTAGGTTTTTGGGGTTCACCAACTCAAGAGATGATTAATAAATTATGAAATTGATTGAATGATAGGTTATAATAACAATTGCACAACTTTACTCATATTCTCTCTCAAGACATGTGAGAATATCTAACTAGTTGATTACCATCTCTCAATATGCAACTAACTAATTAAATGCATGAAGAACAAGCAACCGCAAGTTATCACACTAGCTTACGATGTCTCTATCACTAAGTATAATATGTTTATCTTCCTAGTGCATAAACCATACTTGACCTCTCAGTTCATCATATGATTCCTAAGATTGCATCTATGGAGATCAAGCATAGAGATAACAATGAAAAGCAAGGGAGATATACATAACCTAAGAACTTTCATTCAATGCCAATCAATCCATAAAATACAAATCAATCCTCCTAATAGGACATATCCCTCACCCTAAATGAGGTTTAGCTCTAGAACATGATAACAGAAACCATAAATATAAAGATGCTCATCATTCAAGAAAGAGTAGAGAGAGAAGGTAGAGAGAGCACAAAACAAGATTTCTTACAATGCTTGAATTAATCATCCAAACCTTCATCTTTTCCTCTTTTTCAGTGCCTCCTTATGTTGCTGCCTCATTTTCAGTGTCCATCCCCCTTATTAGGTCTTAAAAATGAGTATTTATATTGTCTTAGATTCAAAAAAACTATTTTTTGCTAAACAGGGGAAGGCAGATTGTCCTTGGGCCGATAAAGTCCATTAGGCAGACTTGATATCCGTTTAGCAGACCTTCTCAGATCTGGGAAATGAAGTTGGGAAACAATGTCAGTTAAGTGGACCTTCTCGGGCCTCTAGAGTGGAATTGTTTAAGCAATGTCTGTTAAACAGACATACACTAAAAAATATGCACTTTTGACCCCTTCAGTTGACAGAATCTCTCCTTAGAGTCTTCACAAAAGTTGTAGCACTCGGTGTCCTCTTCGAAAGCATCCTTGAATGTCCTTAATCCAACATCCGCGGTAAAAGTTATACCTTTTTCCCCTGAATCTATCTACTTGTACCTATTAAGCAATAAAGTTGAAATGTATGAGAACTAACCAAATAAGGCTTCAAATTCACATAGTGATAAGTCAAATTAGTTCTAATTCATCCCAAAATCATATAAGAATAATTTGACTTATCATTTCCCTCTCCCAACCTTATTGTGGGAAATTCATTATCGAGCTCTTTGGACAATTCCACACTAACGCAAATATTAAAATGTCATATTTTCCTTTTCTTAGCAGTGTTTTCATACATACATAGAGGCTTCCCAATGAAACTATCTAAGGCACTAAGTCCTTGGGTGGTCCAATATTCAAGAGATACATTGTGAAAATTGATCCATAGGGAAAATTTTGATGGTATCTAAGTTCAAACTAGGTTGCCAGACTTGTAAGAAAAGGGGTTGATTCCCTACATGCCATAGTTCCTCCTCGAGGACTTTGAGAGCTATAGAGCTTGAGGTAAAAGTGAAGAGAATGAGATTATCCTCTGACAGAAGAACATTAACCATTCCCTTATTTTTCCATCTCCTACATGCCCACTTGTGGATGATTGGAAAGGGAGTCCTTTGGTCAAGGAAGAAACCATTAAGATTGCTTCCCAACTTTTAGCTTCTTCTTCTAATATCTCTATCTTAGGAAAAAAAAATGAGCTTCCCTTCCATCTCTTTCGATGGTTTGAAAGTTAAGGTCAATACATGGTTGTCTCCCACTACTTGCTTCCAGCTTCTTTGCTGGTTAGGGGTTGTTGGGGGATGATGGGTTCAACTAATGAGATTGCTATAGAAATAGACGAAAGAAGGGATGGCAAAGGTGGAAAATCATCTTTATCTATGGCAAGTTTCAGATGTGAAATGGGACAAAAGATAAAGAAGGAAAGAAAATAGCTTTGCAATTGGAATGGCTGAAAAGGTTGTTACAAAAAGGAAAACAAGGAAAGGACTAAGTTACCCCTGGCCTAGGTCTAGGCCAGAGGCTGTCATCTGATGTACAAGGAATGAAGAAGTTGTAGAGAAAATGTAGGGGAAGACAAGCAGAAGAAGGAAGTTGAAGAATCAAAAGTATATTATCATTAACAGAGTGAGAGTTACTTACTAGGATGAGCAAGGGTCCCAAAGAGAAGTAGGAGCATCTTTCTCCTTGTAAAAAAATGTTAAGTTAGTAATCATAGAAAGTATAGTTGGCATAGGCATCAAAGAAAGAATACTTAGTGATTATAAAGGGAGCCCTGGAATGGGAACCAAGTCCATAGGGGGAGGAGTATTATAACTTAAGTACCAAGCTACATTGGCTTGAGTTGAGGAACAAAAGTTTTGCCTTAGTGCATACATTTTTTGACACTTCACTATAATATGTTATGATATCCACTAATTTGACGTTTATGCCTATTGTTGTAGTTATAAAATTTTGTAGATCAATAAGAAGGGATTCTGAGTAGAGGAGCACTAGTGCTTGAGGGCAATAGGCTGAGATCCGTCATAGGTGATTCTTGATAGTTTTGTAATGGGATCTCATGAGACAAAAGCTAGCTATAAAGCACTTTCTAGTGCTTCCCAAGCTGAATAGGCTATCTTTTTCCAACAATATAAGTATACATTTTTTGTGTTAATTATGATAAAATCCAAGAAAGTAAAACATAGTCTCTGGAAACCCAAATTATGTAAGCTAGATTTAAGAATGTGATATTTGAATCATTTTGATGAAGGAATAGTTTGAGGTGGTGCTACTGTGTCGTCAATAAAGCTATTCATATTTAGGGGAGTAATAAATTGAGTTTTTCAATCAAGATAACTTTTAGTGTTTACTTTGATAACAAATGTATAGTGTGCTAGGAATTGATAGCATTGATGCTTGAGGGTATGAACAAGTTGGTCTGCCGTAATTAAAGTTTTGATACCATATACAAATTGTTAGTTGGGATAAAAATATTTCTTGTATATTGCATGAAAAGAAGAATACAATATATAGTTTACAGTTTGATACATAATAAATGTGGTTATAACAGAAAACTAACAAAGTGTAGAGAATAATTTACAAAAATAATAATAAAGAGTTATCATAATTATCGCCATTCATTGCTTCAGCTAAAGAACATGAACTTGTTTAACATTACAAAAGTTCAATCTCCTAGAAGTGGGTGGTATGAAAAACACGAATTTAAATACAAAACCTTGGAAGTTACTGAAATCAATATAATTTTATGGGAGAAGATGATTACTTAATTGAGTTGGCCAAAACTAAACTTTGACCGTTCCATAATTGTCACTGTAGCCATCATTTGTTCATAAAAAAACTATCGTATAATTAAGACAAACGTTCAAGTAAAGGCAATCTGGACGATAGCTCCCCCAGCACGTAAGGCAGTGCTAGCCAGCTTGTTCCACGACAAATTGATCAGCTTCTATTACTCTCTATCATCTTTGTATGTGCACTGTCATTTATATAAGGTTACACCCATCAATCTCATTTGTCGCTGTTTATGTTTGTTTTCATTTGGTTATTCAATAAATAATTTAGAAGCAGACGGTCGGTGCTTTGTCTAAAACCAGTGGCTAAACCGCTGATTTACAATACTAATGATAGGGAATCGTCCAAGCTCGTAGTCAGATAAGTGTTGGTTTAAACAATTTCTATATTGTCGTATGCATGTTAGTCAACTACTAATAACGTGCCAAGCATTATTAACGCAATCCCAATCCCACTTGTGTTCAATAATTGCAGAAATTTCCTATTATCTTTAGCGGTGCTAATTAGAACTAACTTTTCTCTTTAAAAACAATTAAAACTCAGATTTTAGTAATTTGGAAGTACTCCGTTGTACAAATTTAGGTCAGAGTTGTAATAGGAATTATGTAGTTCTTAACAAGTTCTTGTGTTCGAAATATAAAGTAGAAGTTTGTTTCCTGTTGGAGAAAGAGAAGAAAGAAGACTGATATATAAGTTTAGTGAACTACTCCACCTATCATCAATTGGTTTTAGAATAGAATCTCATTTAAACTTGTATATAGTCTAACTTTCCTTCTCATGTGAACCCGTAGGCTCATTGTAAATTATAACATAATATCATAGCAGGTTACCCTTATATTAGTCGTTAACACCTCCAAATGATAGAATATGTCACGTATTAGGCTTTAAATTAACTCACACATGAGGGGGTGTGTTAAAATATAAAGTAGAAGTTTGTCCCACATTGAAGAAAGAAAAAAAAGAAGAAAAAAATAGAAGCCTAATAGACTACTTCACTTTTTACTAATTAATTTTAGAATAAAACCTCATATAGATTTATATGTGAGTTAACTCTCTTTCTCGTATGAACCTGTAGGCTTATCGTAAATTTTAAGAGCTTGGATAGTAAGTCTAGGAGTTTTCTTAATGACAAGAGTACTTTATCGATGACTTCCAATCCTATCCCAATAATTTGACCTGAAAAATAAATATCAAGCCTATGTTACTCATTTCACTTCAATTTTCTTTTCTGGGCCTGATCGCTCCAATTTCGTATCTAGCTCCTTATTTCCTGTGCTAGAACTCAATAAGGCCGACTAACGTAATGTTTATCATCTCGAAGATGCTTTTATTGAGGTAAAAGCCTTAAACATCCAGCACTGGACCGAATATCAAGGGCAGATATTCGTGGTTCAGTTACAAAGGAGAAAGCAACATGTCTAGTAGGCCCAGCTCAATCACTCGACAATAGATGTTTAGGCTTCTTGTTACTTTGCAAATTGGACTAAGTATTTGCTTAGCCCACTGAGCTAATGTCAAATCAAATCAATTGTTTCGGTTTCCTCTCCAAGTTTCTAACTAGGGTCCTGGTAATAATAACAGGCAACTATTAGTAATGAACAGCAACGATCATGCTTATATTACACTATAGAAAAAAGAGTTTTAGGTAATAGGCAAAAATATAGATATAAGTATAATTATTATGTCTTTTTATTAAGGCATCAAAATTCATACCGTTAAAGAAAGTTACACTATTATAAGTATGAGGTAACAAAATTTTTTCATCGGGCTACAAAATGAGTAATTTTGCGTAAAATTTTGACCGAGGCAACAAAACAATTTTAAACTATAACAATAATATTTAATGAATATAACAACAATTTGAATTTTTATAAGGTAATGAATTGAATTTTTTTAGGCAATAGTAGGTAATAACGAAAATAATAGTTTTTTCTTTCATTAGCAACAACATACATTAATTTTCATTAAGATGACAACATATAATACTGAAAGTAACTCTACATATATTAATTTATGCCCTAAAATATATATTGCCAAATGTCAATAACCAAAAAGCTACATTTATATATGCTATCATATAGTCTATATGGATTTAATGAAATTCAGCCACTAACATATTCAAACTACAATAGTAAAAAAATTATTAGCTAAAATATGTACATATATTATATTCCCTTAATCCGTATGGAACATAAATGTGTCAACAAAAAAAACTAATATTTTATTTTTTTGAGATTTGAGGAAACCCTATAGGTGGGTCAAGCGGGCACACTTCTCCGAGGGCCCAACTAGCACACCATCCTACAGAGTGGCCAAGTGGGCACATCTCATCATCGAAGGCCCAATTAATTCTTCATCTAAAAGTAAAACCCGACTATCCCAGACTTTTACAAGAGGGACTAGCATGGAATCGAACCTGATACCTAACCGAAGCTAAGTTCCGCTCTCAACCATCGAGCCACACAATTTTCTCCTTATCCACTATTAGTCATCATCTTTTTGGGAAAAAAAAAACTAATAGATTAGAATTATTTCAAATCGACTGTGCTCGTAAACATGTTGATACATCTAAAGAATGAACTGCAAACTATTTTATTGCAACCTCCATTTAATAAAGACAAATTAATGTAATTCCAAACTAATAACACAATGATTCAATTCTTTTTATAAACAAAGTCAAAAAGCATAAACTTCTCAATCCACCTTGCGCGTAATATATTTGCAAATGAAAAAATAAGCAAAAATAATATGCAATTGATCTCAATGCGAAAGACAATAAGATGAACAACTTTAAATTAAAGAACTTTGTTATCCGATATTCTTCACGTTGAAATGTATGATTAATCTTGTTACTAATAATTAACAAAAAGATGTTCTTCATTACCGTTTCAAATGGAATTTCTCCTTAGCTTCAAATCTTCTAGCATTCCGTTCCTTCTAAACGGTTTGTACACATAAACCAACTGCTACAGAATGGAGCAACTTCAGAGGGAAGAGGGACTTTGAGTAGATAATCATTGTATAGCACTTGATAGTGTACAAAGCTTGTAATGACTATTAAAATCTCAATTTAACAGCTTCCCAAATATAATTTGTAAATATCTTGAAAAATAATATATTAATATTATGTAAATTATATTCTAAATCTCGAATTGTCTAATTTTATAAGTTAGAGCTATTAAAATATTAATGGTATCATCGCACTGTTTGCTGCAAACTCATTTGCACAGCGGAAAGCAAGCCAACAATAGAAACTTTGCAATCAATTGGATATGCAAATTGTTAGGGTAAAACTTGTTGAATCGTGTAAAACTTACGGCCTGTTTGGTTCACATAATGGAATAGATAAGGAATAGAATAGTTATTCTTTAAAATAAAAAAGATGAGGAATAGAATAGAATGTGTATTACTTTGTTTGGTTCAAGGAATGGAATAGATAAAGAATTTCTATTCTATTGTTTGGTTTGAAAATATAAACTTAGGATAAGAAAGAAATAATTAACAAAAAGACCAAAATGCCCTTATTATTATTAT
>JANKYE010000013.1:5950312-5964044 GCA_032467995.1 Erythroxylum dillonii
TTCCCCATTTCTCATATTTCTTAACATAAGCCATTAAAAATCCTTAATTTATTCCAATCAAATAAACAAAATATCAATCTAAAATCCTCAAAATAATTTAAACATGCTTAAAAAGAAATCGGGGCCCAACAAATAAATCCACATAATGCCCTATACTCCACGGTTTCCATATACTAAAAAAAAAGAAAAACTTCCAAGTTAATGCAACATTTTCCAGCACATATCTTCACCAATATCACATGCATTTGATTCCAAATCAAGAATCATTCTTATATCATTTGACATGCTGTAAAACTCAGATTGTTACTTACCTATTAGGCTTACAATTTGACATAAAATTCCATATTAACTAATCCTCCCAAGCAAGCAAAAATCAACACAAACTTCTGGTGAAAGCAAGGTGACTATTGGACAGAAAAAAAGAAGATCACATTCAGCTAGTTTTCTTGGCAACTTAGTGAAGAATATACGTATGGTTTTGGTGTAGAAACATAGCTAAGGTTCAAACAAAATTACAGAGAATAGAAGGAGCTATTTCAGTGAAAGGAAAAAAGGAAAGAAGCAGCAAAACTTAGCTTTAGAAACTTGGTACATCACATGTTAGGTGTCTACTTCTAATGTCAACATTTGTCTTAAGGCATGTATTACATTTGCAGCACCCTACTCACATCTGACACATGCACTTTCACCCTTCGAACACATGTGCACATGCCCGATAGAAATGCTGTGTTAACCATTTCACCTTCACTATATCATATGGCATCGTAAGTAAAACCATAAATAACACATTGTCTGAAAACCAAAATTTTCCTCATTTCATTTCTCAAACTATAATTCACACTGTAACATTAACCATCATCCATATTTTACAATCTCAATCTAGAGTGTTTACAACTCAGTCTACATAATATGCTACATACATGAGGAAACTAACCAAAAATTCAAAACAAACTATTTCTTCAGTCCCAGCTGATCGACCTTTGAGTCATAACTTGTACCAAATTGCAGTCTTAGTAGCTAAGTCGTTGTTCTCTCTCGAACCTAAAATTGTTAACATTGCAATTTTCATGAGTTTTGTGAACTTAGTAGAGTAACCATCCTAGATGGTTCACTCTTGTCGTATAACACAACATTTCATGTTATCATGTAATTCACATCAACTTGATTATCATCGAGTCATATCATGAAACACTTTGTTCACAATTGGGATATTTCAATCACATAGTCCAAACAATTCATCATTTCATTACAATTTTGCAGAGCACAATCATCAATAATTATCACAGATTCATTCAAGAAAAGTTCTCACAACAGTGAAATCATCCAATTTATTCATTTCATATGTGAAAGAAATGTTTATGAGACACATTCATTTGTTACATTTTTGTGACCTTGTGCATTTTTCACTGTCCCGTATCTATTGTGGATACCGGGCTCTTTCATACCGTCCCTTACCCGTTAGGTATATATGGCTCATTGTACATGTTAAGCCCTAAGCTCTTTCCACAGGTGTTTGAGCTTTAAGCTCTTTTTAACTAGCGACAATAGTCACAACTACCTTTATATTTCATGCATTGGAAATAAAATGCATTCATAAATTCAATAATCATATTCATTCAATCACATTCACATTCTTTCTCATTCACATTTGTTATTGGACTTTTAGTCCAGCATTCAATATTTACGTTAAGAATCAAATAGTTAATCACATTCACATTCAAATAGCACTTCCAATGTTTAATTCATACATCAAACTCCTCAAACATCATGTCTGGAATTTAGTACACATACATCACATATTAATGGAGAAGCACTTATTTTTCCAAATTCACATACAAGTAGCACTTCCAATGATGTTTACATGCATCAAATGCCTCAAATAATTATTGTCTGGAATTCAGAACACAATCAGCACATATCAAATTCAATTTAGTAATAAATAGAACAAATTAGGGTGAGATCATCTTAGGTTACTCATAATTGCTCCCTTTGTTTGATTTCCTTGAAGTTCCAGCAATATCCGGAAGAAGTCGCTCTACTTGCTATTCCATATGCAATCAAATACAATTTCATGTTACCACATTGTTCATGTAACTGAATATGCATTTTTATAAATGTATCATGTAACATGCATGTTCAATGACATATGCCCTAGTACACTTCTGTAATAAACCGATGCAAAGATCTATTATACTCCAAATGTGTCAAAATTTATACACTCATTAACTATTCCAGCTCTCTTTTCAACACAGACTTTCGGGTCTACTTTACATGATCATTATGACAAGGAAATTTTGAAAATTTGGCTGAGTACATTTGAAATTTTAGCTGTGATAGTGCTTGCTATAAGCAAGTTCAATCAATGCAATATACTGATCCCAAGCTCGTTGAAACTCCAATGCACATGCCATGAGCATATCCTCAACAGTTTTGATTGTCCTCTCCCTCTATCCATCTGTTTAAGGATGAAATGTTGTACTGAAGTTTAACTTTATGCCCATAGCGGATTGCAAACTCTTCCAAAATCTTCAAATGAATCTGGGATCCCTATCTGATACAATGGACACCAGAACCTCATGTAATCTAACTACCTCATTCATATACCTCTGGGCTAACTAGTCTAGTGAGTTAGTCTTTCTCAGTGGTAAGAAATGGATAGACTTAGTCAATCGATCCACCATAACCCAAATAGTATCATTTTGCCTTAGAGTCTTAGGCAATCCCGTTATAAAATCCATAGTTATTCGTTCCTATTTCCACTCCGGAATAGGCAACGAATGTAACTTTCTAACTCGAGCCTGATGCTCAGCCTTAACCTACTGGCATGTTATACATTTAGATTCAAACTCCGCTTTTTGCTTCTTCATTCCAGACCACCAGAAATGTTGTTTCAGCATATTAGACATCTTGATCGTGCTTCGATGCATAGCATAAGCGGCCATATGAGTTTCCTCTAGAATTTCTTTCCTCAGATCATCCACATTAGGCATATATAATCTCTATTTTAGCCACAATTTTTCATTTCTCAATTTAAATTCAGAATCGATATTCATTTTAACTTTCTCAATCAGTTTCACCATTTTAGGATCTTTACTCTAAACTCTTCTAATTTGATCATATAACTTCGGTCTCAACTTTAGTGTAGCTGTCAATGCTTAATTATGCTCTAGATTCAACTCCACATTCAAATCTCTCAACTAAATCAAATTTGGTAATCTCGATAATTGAATTTGAGCTACACTACTATGTGACATTCTACTCAATGCATCATCTACTATATTAGCTTTTCCCGAATGATACTCAATCGTGCAATCATAATCTTTTAATAATTCTGTCCATCTCCTCTGCCTCATGTTCAACTCTTTTTTGACTCAGCAGATATCTCAAACTCTTATGATCATTGTAAATCTGGAATGTCTCCCTATATAAATAATGTCTCCATCTCTTTAGAGCAAAGACAACTGCAGCAAACTCTAAATCATGTACCATATAATTCATCTTGTGAGACCTTAGTTGTCTCGATGCATAGGCTATCACCTTACTATATTGCATCAATACACATACCAATCCTTGATGTGAAGCATCACTGTATACGACATATCCTCCAATCCTCGAAGGAATAGTCATCACCAGCGCTATAGTCAACCAATGTTTCAAGTCCTCAAAACTCTTCTGACACTTGTGATTCCATCTAAATGCTACGTTCTTCCATAAAAGTTTAGTCAGAGGGATCGAGATCAAAGAAAACCCCTCGACAAACCTCCAGTATTATTAGGCTAATCTTAAGAAACTCTGAATTTTTGACACATTCTTTGGAGCCTCCCATTTCATTACTGCCTCAATCTTCATTGGATCCACTTGAATACCTTGCCCAATTACTATGTGACCTAAAAACACCACTTGATTAAGCCAAGACTCACATTTACTGGATTTAGCATACAATTGTTTTTCCCCCCTAATAATCTATAAGATCACTCTAAGGTGTTCAACATGTTCTTCTCTACTCTTTGAATACATCAAAATGTCATAGATAAACACTATCACAAAGCGATCCAAGTAGGGCTTATTCATCAATTCCATAAATGCAGTTAGGGCATTAGTTAACCCAAACCGGATTACTAAGAACTCAAAATGCCTATACCTACTCCTGAAAGCACTATTTGGTACGTCAGCCTCTGCTATCTTTAGATGATAATACCCAGACCTCAAGTCAAACTTCTCAAACACTTGAGCTTCCTACAACTGTTCAAACAAATCATCGATTCAAGGAAACGGGTACTTGTTCTTCATTGTAACCCAATTCAGTTTCCTATAATCTATGCACAATCTCAGAGTTCCATCTTTCTTCTTTATAAATAAAACTAGAGCTCCTAGGATGAAACATTGGGTATAACAAAACCTTTATCCAACAATTCCTATAACTGAGACTTCAAATCCTTTAGTTCCACAGGGGCCATCCTATATGGGGGAATAGATATAGGAGCAGCAGTTGGAACTAGGTCAGTTCTAAACTCTATTTCCCGATGTAGAGGTAAGCTAGGTAACTCTGCGGGAAACACATCCAATAATTCCTTAACAACAGGAGTATCTTAGACATTCTGCTAAGCTTGGGTATTAATCACGTAGGCCAAGTAAGCCTCACACCCTCTATGATTTAACCTTAGAGCACTCATGAATGAGATGAGTCTGGTTGGCACTACTTGGCTAATACATCTGAAAACTGCTCTCGGCTAATTAGAAAATTCTAATATTACCTCTTTAGTATAGTAATTCATAATGGCCCTATGAGTAGTGAGCCAATCCATGCCTAGTATAACATTTATCTCCTTTAACTGTAATATAGTCAAGTTTGCTTCTAACGCTGCCTGATCAATTCAAATCACAAACCTCTTACAGACTTCCCCAATCACAGTGGTACTACCTATCGGTGTAGTCATCTCCTTTCCACATTTTAGTAGCTCTCTATCATAATGCAATTTAGATGCCATATGAGGTGCGATAAAAGAATGCGTAGATCCAGGATCTAGCAATGTAAAAGCCTCAAAAGTAAATAATAACAACACACTTGCAATGACATTTGGAGACTCTTGAGCCTCTTATCTCGTCATAGAATAGACTCGGGCTTGAGACTGCAGCTGATTGCTTCGTGCCTCAGTCCTACCAATAACACTCTTGAAACTCATTCTGCCTCTGCTAGCGCCTCTTTGTCCAGTTCCACTGGCTCAGCTCTGCTGAACCTTAGGTTATGTTGCCATACTTCCTCTCCTTTTAGACTGTGCTCCAAAAACCACAGAACAATCCCTAACATGATGATTAAGTGAGTCGCACTAAAAGGCAAGCTGCTGTTATCCTCTAGCATTCACCACTACGCTTTTTCCAATAATGCTCACAAGTTGGCAACTAACCCAATACTGCACCTCTTTTATTACTAGACTGACCAAAACTACTTCTCTGCTTGAATTCTGATTGTTTAGATCTAGTTGGTGGTCTGAAGGTCCGGTTCTGACACTTACTGAATCTTTTGCCAGAACTGCCCTAAGATTCACTGGGCCTCGTTTGTCTAAACTCTAGACTGATCTCAGGTTGACTGTCTTTCAACAAAGACTCAATGTGGATCGTGGCAGCTTGTAATTTCGTAAAACTTCTCAAATTAGAAATAGTTAATCTCATCTGGATCTCCATATTCAGTCCGTCTTTAAACCTCCTACACTTGTCTTCCTCAGTAGGAATCAAGGCAGTAGAATATCCTATCAACTCATTAGTTTTACTTTATACTTTGCTACAGATAAACTACCCAGCTTCAAATCCAAATATTCCTTCTTTTTTCTATCCAGGTAGACCTTGGGCATATAATTCCCTTAGAAGATTCTCAAGAAGTCTTCCTATCTTAGACTACAAGGCCTGATGGTACTGCCTGGAATAGTTTTCCACTATTAGTAGGCTGGGGTAATAAAGAAATAGCATAGTCAAATGTCTCGTCGGATTCATAGTGTTGGGACCCGATCTCGGAATCGGACCCCAACCGGAAAAGTCAAAATACGAAAAACAAAAACCGAATGGCGAAACAAACGAATGGATCGGAAATCATAAAGTGGAAGCAAGATCATAAGCGAAATCGACGAATCGGATTTACAAAACGAACGCAAATCGGATAGCAAAATGCGGAAACACTCTTTATTTCTTAATTTTCAACTTCCATTTCAATCAACTCATTCACTTTACTCTCATAACCCATACAAATCTACTCAAATATCAAAGCCATCAAACTAATCAATTCTTTTCTCATCAATTTCCTTAAGGCACAATAACATCTATAACACAATTCATATACAAAAACACTCATTGAATTTCATTTAAATATTTCTAAATTCCACTAAAAGATTGGGGTCCATCATACAGTCCATCTGGTTAAAGACTCTCTCTGTTCTCTCTAGCCACCCTGCAGAGGACTTTCGTAGAAGTCCATAGCTCCCAGCTTTCACAGTTTATCATACCTCTTCTCCCTTTTCTCGGAGATTCTTGGAGCCATTACCTTAGGTCAAGACACAAATGACTCTCTACTGGCTCATTCTAATCCTATGTCCGCTGAGTGTTCCACTTGATTGCCTACGTTAGATAACCTATAATACACAATAACTTCAATTAACGTCTAAAATTTTCATAACAATTCATACCTAGCATTCTTATATATCCCTATGGATGCCAACCATCCTTTGGACACTCATGCACATGCCCTATAAAAATGGTGTTTTAACCTTCTCACTTTCACCATATCACAAGGCATCGTAAGTAAAACTATAAATAACATATTGTTTGGAAACCAAAATTTTCCTCATTTCATTTCTCAAACTATAATTAACACAGTAACATTAACCATCATCCATATTTTACAATGTCAACCTAGAGTGTTTACAACTCAGTCTCCATAGTATGCTACTTACATGAGGAAACTAAAAAAAATGAAACTATTTTTTCAGTTCCAGCTAATCGACCTTTGAGCCATAACTTGTACCAAAATGTAGTCTTAGCAGCTAAGTCGTTGCTTTCTCTCGAACTTGAAATTGCCAACGTTGCAATTTTGGTGAGTTTTGTGAACTCAGTAGAGTAACCATCCTTAATGATTCACTCTTCTTATACAACACAACATTTCATGTTATCATGTAATTCACATCAACTTGATGATCATCGCGTCATATCACGAAACACTTTGTTCACAATTGTCATATTTTAATCACATAATCCAAACAATTCATCATGTCATTACAATTTTACAGAACACAATCATCAATAATTTATCACAGATTCATTCAGGAAAAATTCTCACAACTATTCAATCATTCAATTTATTCATTTCATATGTGAAAGCAATGTTTAAGAGACACATTCATTTGTTAAATTGTTGTGACTGTGTGCCTTTTTCACTGTGCCATATCCATTGTGGATTCCGTGCTCCTTCATACTGTCCCTTACCCAATAGGGATACAGGGCTTATTGTACACGTTAAGCCTTAGGCTCTTTCCACAGGTATCCAAGCTTTAAGTTCTTTTTAACTGGCGGCATCAATCACAACTGCCTTTATATTTCATGCACTGGAAATGAAATGCATTCACAAATTCAATCATCATATTCATTTAGTCACATTCACATTCTTTCTCATTCACATTTGTTATCGGACTTTTAGTCTGGCATTCAACATTTACATTGAGAATCAAATAGTCAATCACATTCACATTCAAATAGCACTTCCAATGTTTTATTCATGCATTAAACTCCTCGGACATTTCATGTCTGGAATTCAGTACACATACATCACATATCAATGGAGAAAACACTTATTTTTCCAAATTCACATGCAATTAGCACTTCCAATGATGTTTACTTGCACCAAATGCCTTAGACAATTATTGTCCAGAATTCATAACATAATCAGCATATATCAAATCCAATTCATTAATAAATAGAATAAATTAGGGTGAGACCATCTTACATTACTCACAATTGCTCTGTATTTGCTAAATACCTTGAAGTTCTGGCAATATCTGGAAGCGGTCGATCTACTTGTTGTTCCATATGAAATCACATACAATTTCATTTTAACACATTGTTCATGTAATTGAATATGCATTTTTATAAATGTATCATGTAACATGCATGTTCAATGACATATGCCCGGGTATACTTATGCAATGAACCGATGCAAAGATTAATTGTACTCCAAATGTGTCAAAATTCGTACACTGATTAACTATTCCAATTGTCTTTTCAACACAAACATTTAGGTCTACTTTACATGATTATTATGTTAAGAAAAATGGTGTATTTCTGTAACATTTTCTTCTAGAAAATTGTTCCCCTGTGCCTTAAGGTCCTAATGACACCAAGATCATACAATTTGGTTTGTTATTGCATAAGTTATTCTAAAAACACTACAGATTGAGTACATTTGAAATTTTGGCTAGGGCATGATCATGCATTCTTCAAGTTGTACAACTCATATCTCTCAATTACAACATCCAAAAATTACAAACTTTATACCAATTGAAATCTAAGAGGATAAGTTAAAACTTTTATGAAGACACCTTTGTATAATTCGGCCAAAATCAAAACAATTTATTTGATAACAACAGGATATGATTTCTGTCAAGGGTAGTGTTATAGACTAAGCCAAGACTCAATTTCAATCTCAATTTCAAGACCCTTAAGGATATAATTAAAATTCAATATCTTCTTAACAATTGTATCAAAATGTATCTAGTTAAATTTAAACCAAGAATCATCTTTTTTTGAAATCTACAAGTCAAGATATAATCAAAATACCAAAACATGTTCAGTAAAATATTCCAATTATCAGATTCTAGCACACCTTAATATTTTCATCCCAATTCATCATCATCAATCTTTTCCCAATGGATTTAGATGTTCATAACTTTTGGTGGAGATGAATAAAAATGTGTTATAAGTTTATTTGTTTAAGTATCATGCCATTTGGATGTCAAGAGAAGAAGTTATAATAGAAAGAACAGGATATTCAGAGAAAACACTACAGCTAACATGTTCTAGCAATACTTCTTCACCAATATCACATGCATTTCATTCCAATTCAAGTATCATTCTTATACCATTTAACATACCTTAAAACCTCAAGCTAATCTAGCCGTCCAACCTTGCTAGATTGTCAAAAAGTAAAGGTAAAAACAAGTTGATTTTTAGCTAGGACAAAGAATAACAAATGATGTGGTCATTTAGCAAGTTTGAAACCAAATTACAGAGACATGTTTTAGTAGCAACTTTCAGCAGTGAAGGGAGGAGAAGAGGGTGGAATTTTCCAGTAGCAACTTAGCTTGATTCAACTAGGTGCAAGGTGTCTCCAAATTACCTTAACCTATGCCATTTGGCATATAAGCCATTTTTCTCCTAATTACTAGTTCATTTATCATTCAATCATGTTACCATTTGTCAACCAATTACCTATACCAAATGTCACCTAATTATTAGTCCACGTGTCATAAAATAATTGGTACCTATTTTTAAGTCAATACGACTTCACTTCTTCTATTGATTTTGATGAAAGTTAAATGATAATAATAATAATAGAAGTGTGTGGACTATTTTGATGAATTTGTTAAGTGCGTAGATAAATGTAAGTGGCACAAATCATCAAATCAAGATGGCACTTAAGTAAAATCTGAATAAGACAAAGCGTCTAAGATGGGTCAGATGAAGTGATTAAGTCTAAGACACCAGATGAAGCATACGAATCTAAGCAAAACGATGTAATGGATGTTGTTGGGTTAGAAAAAGAAAGCATGCTATATTTGGAGAAATGGTAGATTCCAAAACTTTTTAGAAATTATATTTGCAGTGGAAGCAATATATCCAAATCATCATTCCAATCCATACATGGTATGGTATAAGAATAATAATACACATGAACAAGATAGTCATATTGTCGACTCCTTCACTATAACTTTAATTCCTTGTTGCGCTATCCTCTCCTTCTTCTTGTATCCAAAGCTTTTGCTTTTGAATCCTTTCCTTTATCAATATATCCTCTCTTTGTTGTTGTATTCTTAGCCAACTTGATCTACCACTTGTTCTTCTTAGACAACTTGGTTAACAAGATCCTTTGGTGGGAAAGGAGAAGAAACACTATAAGCACAAACTCAAGGACTAATTTAAACACAAAATCAAGAATTAAGAGTCAAAAAGTATATCAAAAACTATGAAAGTGTCGCCAATTTATATAATAAACTTGGGCTCAATCACATAGGCACATAAAATTTGTTCGGGTGGATCCGAAACATAACGTACTTCGCGTTTCTACACAATGGTCTTGCATAGTTGTGAACTTATGGAAGTCCATGAAGGAGCTCCATGCCACTAGCGGGCAGTAGGAGAAGCCTTTTTGTCAAAGTGCACTTGACTTAACTTGGAGGACCACCACAAACCCACATAACACATAGATTTCAAAATCTTGTAAGCTTAATGCCCAAAAAGGCACATTCTCTTCCAAACTTGCTTTTCATATACTTGTCATATCTCTTTTTATAAAAAAAAAACCATTTCCAAAAGTATGGTTTCATAAACATGCATCATTTCAAAGAATCATCTTGAAAACAACTTTCCATAAATCATCACACAAATCATGTATAAGCATGTAGGGTAATCTTACATCATTTAATAACATTAAATGCACATGAATGAGGTGGTTACAAAATTATTTACTATCATTTATTGATAGAAAACTTTTATTAGTTCAAAGCCCTTAATCCTTAGCCCATGTCATGTTATCTTACCCACATTAATAAGGTAATTAATTCCAACATGACTAATCTAGCAAGACCCCAAAATTAGTCTCATCATGCCTATATAAAAAAAATTAGGGGCCAACATTTCTCCCCGTCTTAAGAAAATTTTTTCCTCAAAATTCTTACCTGAGTTGCTTAAAAGGTGTGGATACTTTTCCCTCATGGCCTCCATGGGCTCCCAAGTGGCCTCTTCAACTGAGTGATTTCTCCACAAGACTTTGACTAGTTGAACCGTCTTGTTCCTGAGGACCATTTCCTTGGTGTCTAAGATCTCTACTGGAATCTCTTTATAACTCATATCATCTCTTAATTAAACCTCCGTGATCTGAATGATGTGGGATGGAACCGATTTGTACCTCCTCGACATAGACACATGAAAGACGTTATGTATCTGTGACAATTTTGGTGGTAACGCCAACCTATAGGCTAACGGTCCAATTCTCTCTATAATCTCATATAGGCCCACATATCTCAAACTCAAGTTTCCTTTCTTGCCAAACCTCATAACTCCCTTCCAAGGAGATGTCTGAAGAAAGACTTTCTCATCGGCTTCATACTCCACCTCCTTTCGGTGTGCATCAGTATAACTCTTCATTCTATCTTGTGCTGCCTTAAGCCGTTTTTTAACTAGATTAATCTTATCGACTGTCATTTGAAGTAGATCAGGCCCTAATAGTTTCCTTTCTCCTTTTTCATCCTAACATATTGGAGTTCTACATTTCCTTTCATACAGTGCTTCATATGGAGCCATCTGAATGCTCGATTGGTACGAATAATTATAAGCAAGTTCGACCAATGACAAATGCTCGTCCCAAGCTCCTTTGAAATCCATCACATATGCTCTAAGCATTCACTCAAGTGTTCGAATGGTCCTCTCAGATTGACCATCCTTTTGGGGATGAAAAGTCGTACTAAAATTTAACTTGATTTTGAGAGCCTCTTGTAAGCTTCCCCAAAATCTTGAAGTGAATCGAGGATCCCTATCAGAGACTATTGAATCCGAAATCCCATGTAATCTTACTATCTCATCAATATACTTCTTGGCTAGCACATGCAGAGAATCATTTTACTTAATTGCCAAGAAATGGGTTAACTTTGTCAACCGATCAACAATGACCCATATGACATCATGCTTCCTACTAGTCTTAGGCAAACCCATCAAAAAATCCATAGTTGCCTTTTGCCACTTCCTCTCATTAATGGACAATGGCCTTAACTTGTTTGAAGGTGCCTGGTGATTGCCCTTGACTTATTGACAAAGTAGAGACTTGCTCACATATTCAACTACATCCCTCTTCATGCCTTTCCACCAGAAATGCTCTTTCAGATCTCTGTACATCCTAGTACTACCTGGGTGCATGACATAAGGTGCATTATGTGCCTCATCCAATATTTCATCCTTTACTTCCTTAATATTCGGGATACAAATTCTATTTCCTACAAACATAAGTCCATCATCCCTCACTACCAGTTTAGATTTCTTGCCATTTTGAATTTCTTCTCGGAGATTGCTCAATTCTGCATCCTATGCCTGTAACTCCCTAACCTTCTCTCTAAGTATTAGTCTTACTCTAAAGTTAGAAAGAATGCAATTTGTTTCCTCCTGTTTCAAGCTTATATTAAGCTTGGCCATCTCTTCCAACAAAGGCAAATAAACTGTTCGAACATGGGCTATCGATGATTTTCTACTTAAGGAATCCACCACTACATTCGCCATTCTAAGATGATAATCAATCATCAAATGATAACCCTTAAGTAACTCAATCCACCTTCTATATCTCAAATTCAGCTCTTTCTGGCTCAGTAAGTACTTGAGACTCTTATGATTAGTAATGATCCTCGTCTAAACCCCATATAGATAATGCCTCCAAATTTTTAAGGCAAAGATTACTAATGCCAATTCCAAATCATGGGTTGGATAATTCAATTCATAAGGCTTCAGTTGCTGTGACGCATAAGCTATCACCCTGTCTCCTTGCATCAAAACACAACCTAGACCTTTTCTTGAGGCATCACTATACACTGTATAACCCTCATCTCCAGTAGGCAAAATCAAAATTGGAGCACTTGTTAATCTGCACTTGAGCTCTTCAAAGCTTTTCTGGCATCCCTCACTTCAAACAAATTTCTGATTCTTCCTCAACAACTTAGTCATCGGAGCAGCTATCATAGAGAATCCCTCAATGAATCTCCTATAATATCCTGTCAAACCCAGAAAACTCCTCACCTCTGTCACTGTCTTGGGTGCATGCCAATTTACCATTGCTTTAACCTTCCTTGGATCGACATGTACCCTATCTTTCTAAATCACATGCCCAGGGAATATCACTTCATGAAGCCAAAACTCATATTTGTTGAATTTGGCATAAAGATTGTAACACCCCACTCCCGCGTGACCCGAACCCGATATCATTAGTGACATCCGAGTCCGTGTCCCGCGAGGGTGGCGTACTACATCAGTCAATTAAAACTCAGTATACATATTTTTTTTTCTTTTTCGTTTTAAGCCATGCATTTACGCGAAATAAGCAGTAGACAGTAGTAAACATTTGCAGTTATTACAATCATTTAACAATAGTATTACAACAACCATAAAGTTCACATACAAATCAGTTTACAAAGATTACGAAGTATAATATTAGGAAACACTAATGTAGACGCGAACTAATCCCGACCTCTATCTCAACTTGCACGTAGTAGGCATACTCCCGTGTCAAACGGGGTACTATTTTAGTCCTGAAAAATAGATGCAAAAATTTTGATGATTTTTTTCAAACTCAGTGAGGAACCATCATTGATGGTTCGCCCAATTCATGCATCGTTTAAGCATAACATAGTATAATACAATATACAAGAAATCACAATTTGGTTTGCAATAATAATACAGTCAGAAATACCATGTCATAATCACATCACACTTTTAT
>JANKYE010000013.1:6054827-6064878 GCA_032467995.1 Erythroxylum dillonii
CTTGGTCACAACAAAGTAACAATTGGAAAGTGAGTCTCATATGCACTGCATATGCATGACATAAATGATTAAATGATATTGAATGGGAAATAGCTGATCAAGTATATGTGATTCAATATGGTTGTTAATGAAATGAATGAAATGATACGAATATGTGAAATATTGTGATATGGGAAATAAAGTGAGATTGGTTCAATGATTTGAATATGAAATAATATGAACATGTGCGATATTGGAAAAATGTGAAATAAAATGTGATTTATGAACTATATGTATTATGTGATATGTGATGAGTGAGCCATCGATGATGGTCACTCATTGAGTTCCCAAAACTCACCCAAAATTTGCAATTATTTTTTAAGATCAGAAGGATACCCCGTTAGGCCAACGGGAGTACATTTGCAGGATTCAAGTTAAGGATAGAGGTCGGGATCAGTTCGCGTTTTCATTGCATGTTTTCATGTGTAATGAATTGTGTATTTGTATTTGGGAAATGGGCACGAGTGGCTAATGAAAATTGTGTATAATGAAATTGTATATAACTGAATGAGTGTTTTAGCACGCTACCCTCGTAGGGCACGGATTCGAATATCACCGTCGATGTCAGGTTTGGGTCGCGCGGGAGTGGGGTGTTATATTAAATATTCATGTTATGTGCTAAGCATGAACTTCTTTAAGTATAAGTTTTTGAGCTAGAATGGTTAATGATTGAATTGTTGGAATAAGATGAGATATGGATGTACACAATCAAACATATATATATACATTTATATGTTTGATTGTGTGGTTCGTTGCTAAAGGCTATAAATATATTAGCCACTGAGCTTTGTAACTCAACCCACTATTTTCTCCTTAGGTGCAGAATGAGAACTTGTTGATCCTTGCAAGGCATTTGAAAACTCCGAGATAGCTACATTTAGTAACTAAGTTTGATTACTTTTGGGTAGCTTTAGCAGTATATCGAGCATGTGCATCCTTTGTATTTTTGTATTAAGCTAATGATGTAGTTCGCGATATGTAACTAAAGCTTGTTCAAACTCTATTTTGTTCTAGTAATGGTTATGAGGATTGAAGAAGTTCCTTTTGTGCATGTTTATGTTTATCTTGTAGTTGAGTTATGATAGTTGTGGAAATTGTAAGTGCATATGTGCTGAATTTTGTGTTAAATGTTGGGCTTATGGGTTTGGATGTGAAGGTTTAATTGCCGCGAAGCCAGATCTTGGCCGCGGCGAACCTATCCCGAAGGGTAATTCTACTTGATTTTTTATAACTTTGCTGCGGCAAAGCTAAATTTCCGCCACGGTGTATTTGTCCCGAAAGGCTTTTGGGATGAGTTGGAAACTTCATCGTGACAGAGTCAGACTCTATTGCCAAGGTGTATTTTTCCTTAGAGGTTTTTAAATTTGAGCTGGGGACTTTGCTGTTGCGAAGTTGATTTTTGTCATGGTGAAGTGGATTTTTGCAACAACATATTTTCCTCCCAAAAGGTCCTTGGAATTATTTCCATATCTTCGCTGCGGCAAACATATACTTTGTCGCGGCAAACCCACCAAATGATGATGCTAAAATCTTCCTTAAATTGAAGTTTTCACTTTCCTTTCGTATGATCCTTACCCGACCGCCTCAAGTGGTCACCTCGGGATAGGTAACAGGACCTGGGCCCAATTGTTGCCCCCGAAAATTTTTCTTGATGAATTAAGTTTGATTTAAATAAATTATGAGGTTTGATGGATTAATTTTTGGAGTTTAATTGTGTTGCCAAAGTTAGAATTAAATTAGTGTATGATTAAGGTATTAGAGTAATGGCCTTAGGTAAGTAAACTTTGGATTAAATGAAGGAGGGTGGTAATTTTTGGAAGAACCAAGTGAGTGAAGGGCAAAATAGGGAAAAAATAGGAATAAAAATGTGTATTGGATTAGAAGAAGAGAAGCATCGTGGGAGAAGAGAAAAAGAAGAAGAAAAGAAAGAAGAAAGTTAAGGTTTTGGAGATTTTTTGGAAGAACTTGAAGACTTTAAGGCTTAAACAAGTAAGTATAAGCATTAACCTCTTTTGATTTGATGAATGGAACTTAAGGGAAGTGAATATGTGTAGTAAGTTGTTGATGAATGGTTTGAGTAATAGTTAAATCTTCTGGGGTTAATAATTTTGATGTATTTGTTAACGATCTTGGGTTGTAAGGAGCTTAGAAATGAAATAAGAATGATGTTTGAGGGTTATATGGGTTATATTTGAAAGATGGGAAGTATATGGATGAAGAATGTTGAAAAAATCAAGTTTTTGGAGGTTTTTGGGGTCACACGTCGCGACTTGCAGTTGCCCATGTCGCGACGTGCACTAGCTTTCTCATCGCGACGTGCAGTTTTCTTGCCGCGACGAGAGGCCATTTTTCAACACTGACATGCTATTTTGGGCATAACTTTTGTTGTAGATGTACAAATGAGGTGATTTTTGATTCGTTGTAAACTAAAGACATAGGTCTACAGGTTTTATGAAGAAATAAAGATGCAATTCAGTTTTTAAGAATTTCAATTTTTGGATAGAAGTTGAGCATGGAATGTTGTTTCAGTATAAGAATAGTCTGAAAATGTTTTGACTATAACTTCTAGAGTACTGAACCAAATTGAGTGATTTTGGAGTCATTAGAAACTTATGACAATGGAGAACGTTTTTCTAGAAGAAAGTGTTAACAAATTTGGTAATTTACCTGATCCAAATGATCATGGAAAATTGAACTGAAGGTTTAGATTTTGGAAAATTTGGAGTATTAAGAAATTATCTTAGTGCATATTCTTTTTGGGTTCTTAAATGGGAATTCCTATTGAATGGAATTTTTGGCCATTGTTAAAGGAAATCAAGGAAGGCAAGAGGAGCAAATAGGAAGCACCTTCGAGCAAGTCTTTGAGAAAGGATTTTGTAAGGTGGGTTTCATGTTTATAATTTAGTAATGAGCCAATAATGTTTTCTTCCAAATCATGAATGATTTCAATTACTTCATAAATGTTGTTTTTGTTGCTTTTGAATGATTTGCAAAATTGCTACATGTTTCGGTATATGAACTTTGTTGATGAATTTCAAAATAAAGATGGAAATGCGTTGAAACATTTTATGTTATGCCTTGGAAAATTCATGGCATTTTGTATATTCGGAAAAGAAGAAAGAGCATGAAAAGTATGAAAGCATTTGATAAGATGATTTGAGCATGAAATGAATATGTGCTTTGTTTGGACAAGAGAGGAACGTTTCGTTAGTCACGTGCATAATGACGCATAGCCTTCTCCCGGTTGCCCGCTTGAGGCCACGAGATCTTGAGAAATCGAACTCGTTTTGTTCACGGTTTAAACTTCGGTTTATCCGTTTTGTTCGACGGAACTCTCGAGCCGTTTGTTTGTGCATTGCATTTTTGTATAGTCATGAATAGTGCATAATTGAGTGTTGTCTGATGATATTTGAATGATGAGCTGAGATTTAGATTGTGAAATTGTTTGAAAATTTGAGAACGAAGCGTTTTTATGAATTTATTATGAGTTTTATAAGACAAATGGACATTTCAATGGTTTTGCTTATTCTTCGTTATAAACTTGTTACCCACAAGCTTTAAGCTCACCCCCCACTCTTCTTCCCTTATCCAGGTAATGAGGACGAGATCAAGAGATCAAGAGTATAAGGATATTATTACAAATTCTGCATATCTTGGAATTTAAGTTATTTCTGTAAAATACAAGGATTAGTCACTTTTCATAGAGTATTAGTTCATGTAACTTTTGTATTTTTGAGATTTTGGGTTATTGTTGTATTGTGGCTTAGAATGCCATTAGAGCTTGTAAAATTCTATTCTTTTGATGTTAATGAGTTTTGAATTATGTACAGATGATGTTGAGTGGAAATATGAGTTTATGTATGGATACGGTTAAGTTGAGATTAAGTATAATCGAGGAAGTTATTGATTTGAGATGGTTATTTTGATTTTGAATTGTTGTTACATACATATATATAAGTGAGATGTGTTATGGAAAAGGAACTTAGAAATGGTATGAGACTCTAAGCTTTATGATTTCTTGGATTACGCTCACATTTGTATGACGAGCAATAATACGCACATGGTTTATGGTAAACGGGGCCCAACACGTTTAGTATCAGAATAAGAAGAGATTACAAGAAATCACGCTCAAGTATGATGGTATTTTGTTAAGAGTTGGATTCCGGAAACGGGATCCAACATAGGTGGTATTAGAGAGAGAAAAGGGTATGATTCGTTTCTGATAAGTGGTTGGGTTCTGGAAACAGGATCCAACACCAATAATAAATAAGAACGAGATAAGTAAAAGCCCCTAAGGCTAAGTTGATTTGTCATTATGAGTGTATATCTAATAACGTCATTACTTTTACAAGTGATGTTATTGTATGTTCTGAGATGATATAGGAAGTGATCTATGACTTATTAAATGATCATCAGTCTTAGCCCCTATAGTTAAACATATGAGGAGACTCAAAGTAGCATATGAAAGCATTTATAACGATCAATTGGGGATAGATTGAGAGTGTAAATGATGTTACTTTGTGTGATAAATTCGAGAAAAAATTAAGGAAAATGAAGTAAGCACGATCATGGCATAGTCTCCACAATCGTGGCTAAGATTATTTTGTTCTGTCACAATCGTGAAAAGGTCCACCATGATCGTGGCAAGAACAAAAATAGAAATGTTGTCTAGGATCAATTGAGATCAAAGTATCATTATTGTAAGATATCAATTGGTGATTTGTTGGAAATAAATCTCTAGATGGAATGGGATGATAATGATGATACACACCTAAGCATATGTGACAATAATCATGTCTACTACTTCATCGAGTTTTGGTAAATAGAACATTATAACCTTGTAAGAAACAATGGAAATTGATCTTCTTGAAGTACTAAGAATGGTTGATAAGCAATGGTAAAAACAATTGATTAATAAGGATTACATGAACAGTATAGATGATAGTAGCAAGAAATCTTTTTTTAAAGAAAAATTTCATCGAATTAGGTTAAGTAGACCAAATGGTTTACTTCTAAGAATCAACAATGATGGAACAAATCATAAGTGAATATTAGAGTCCTGTTTCTAACTGAGACTCAGGCATAAGATGTAGAATATGCTACTAAGAGTGTATGCATTTTTGTTTGATGTAAAGTATCCAACTATGTGATTGGATTCTTGAATTTGAGGTGACGCTATTGCTAATATGAGGAGAACCTAGGTCCACACTATATTCTATGCGAATATGCTCAGGAGATACAAAATTAGATTTGATGAATGTGTTGCCAACTCAGGAAGTTAAGATTGTAAATAAATTGAAATGTGAGGAGAAACTAGTGTGAATGAACAGAAATTAGAATAAGTCAATAAGAAAACCAAAGGAAATCAAATTAATGGAGAAAATCATTCGAGAAAAGAAGTCAATTGGGAAACTGAAAATAACATGAGATAATATTACCTTATTAAGGAATAGTAACTAGAGGAATTACGAGAACTAATCATGGGCACATTGAGTCTTTGTAATATCTTTGAAGTTAGCAAATGCCTCTGATAGTATTTTAGTATTGAAGAATAACGTGCCCCAATTTTTTCTTGGATCAATTAGCGACTATGATCATAGATGATATATTGAAGTATTCGAAAAGTTGAGAAGAATATTTTGAATATTTGAGGTAAATCTTACATATTATGAAGGTAGAAACAATTATATGCCAAGTTCAATAAGAGTGAATCTTAGCTTGATCAAATAAAATGTTAGGTCGTATAGTATCTGAACATGGCATATTGGGAGACCCAAAGAAAGTAAAGGTAATGATGAAGTGAGAAACTCCAAGGAATATATAAGAGATTCGGAGTTTTCTAGAACTAGCAGTATATTGGATACTACCAGAGACAGTTAAGAAGTTTTTATTGATCTTAGACCTTTGACAAAAATGTCTGAGGAAAAACATGTAAATCATATGACTGATGAATGTAAAAAGAATTTTGAGGAATTATAACACCGATGTTAATTATATTGTTTGGATTTGGAGATTATGTAGTATATAATGAAGTTTCACATTAGAGATTAGGGTGAAATCTAATGCAGCATAATAAACTGTTTTCATATGCATAGAGACAATTAAAGTCTCATGAATTGAATTATTCAAAATATGGTTTAGAATTTAGTACAATAGTAATTGCTTTGAGAGCTTGGAAACATTATATGTACAGTGAAACATTTTGGATCTATATATAAATATACAGATCATTAAAGTTTGAGGTAATTATTGAGTTTGAAAGAATTGAACATAAGACCGAGACAATGGATATAATTTCTGAAAGAGTATGATTATACAAATGAGTACTATCCTGGTAAAGCTAATGTGTATCTGATGCATTGAACAGGAAATTCAATAACATAATAGCACAAATTCAGATATTGAGGTTGTCAAATCTAGTGCAATAAAGAGCATAGAATGTTGAGTTGAATTTGGGGCAAAATGAAGTATTATTAGCTGCATTGAAAAATTAAGATTCAGTTTCATATGAAAATATTAGCAAAGCTTAAATTGAGGATTCAGAACTTGTGAATCTTACTGAGAAATTGAAATTGAATTCTAATTTTGATTTTGAATAGGAAAAATTATATTTTGTGATTATAGTAAAAAGTATGTGTACCCGATGAAAATGATTGAGCAAAGAGATTATTAGAGAAAGCACAAATAACAATCTAAGTTATACATCCTAGTAGGAATATGCTGAAGTAGTATTTAGCGACTAAGAATGTAGAATCAAGTGACTGAATGTTTTAATTACCAAAAGTCTTAAATGTTGGAGATATGCTTAGAACTTATATTTTGCAGTTCATGGAAACATGAGGTCAATGTACAATTTTAATTGACTTTAAGCATAACAATCATTATCACAGTGATATCATTAGAATACCATATGAGGCATTATACGACAGAAAGAGTCGTTCATTTTTATATTGGGATAAATAAGGCCTAAAATAGTTGAAGGCCAGAATTGATTGGAGATGTTGCTGATAACTGAAATTGATCTATATTAGAAATTAAGTGATTAAAGAAAGATAAACGAGTTAGGTGGATCAACACTGAAGATATGGAATATAGTGAGATAGACATAAGAGTTAAGTGTATTAACACTGAAGACATGTGAATTATCAACCAAAAGACGAATTATTTCTAAGAGTATCACCTTGGCAAGGTATGCTCAGGTTAGGAAAAAGGGGGGGAACTAAGCCTGACATAAATTGGTCCACATGAAATTATTATAAGAATAGGAATATTGACTTATAAGTTAGTATTAACAATAAAAGATGTTTCAGATTCACACAGTGTTACATGGATGTGTTTAGGAAATCCTATTATGATTCGATATATGTGTTATTAATACCGAAAGTGAAATTATAAGTAATCTTAAATATATTGAGGAAATAGTAAAGATAGTGTGGTATCTGAATAAGTAATTGAAAGACTGATTAATTCTATTGACTATAGTCAATTGGAATAAATTATTAGAGAGACAGTTAAATGGGAAACGGAGGAGCATATGAAGAAACAATGCCTCTGCCTTTTTGATTAATCATATAAGAATTTCGAGGACGACATTTGTTAAGGGAGGAGAATTGTAACATCTCGTTCCTATACAAAGGGTTAGAACCCTAGATTTTTGTTAACGAGAAATAGCAATAAGAGATTAGAAAAATGCATTTCATATTCATGCATAATGTTAGCTTACACATACATGAATTTGATTATTGCACATATTACAATGATTTGTTCATGTACTCAATTTACATTTTTTGGGTATAAACATTGTTTTAATGTGAATATGATATGGATAGTGAATATTTTTCCTTAAAATTTATCAAGTGAATTAAATTATTGATTTAGAATTCTTGGTGAATTTTGAGAATTTTCTAAAATTATGGGTATTTTTGGTCTAAGAAAAATGTCAAGTGGTAGAACAATTAATAAATGACAGTAGAAATAAGTGTCAAATGGCAATAGAAATTTTAATGAATGACATTAGGATTTAATGACGTATGTCATTTAAAATTGGGAGTCAATTGGATTAGAATTAGGACATAAATAGACTAGCTAATTAAAAGACTAAAAGAGGACCATGAGCAAGTGGCATGTGGTAAGTGACAAGTGTCACTTGCCACACCACATATCTTAACCCACGTTGTTGTGTTAAAAGGCCATTTCTTTTTTCATTTTGTTTTAGCCAAATGCTCCCACCTTCTTTTTCTTCTCTTCTCTCAACCCACGACATTTTCATTCTCACAACCCACCCCCTTCATGCTAATTTTTATTAAAATCCTACACTACCACTTCAAGATCCTTACTATCCTTTCTTGTTACAAGGAAAAGATAGCCTATTCCTCCTTCAACAATGATGATCATATGATGCTTGGAGGCTAGGGTTATTTAATGATTCTTGAAGAAGCTTTCGGTAAATCAAGTAAGTAACATATTAATCTTAATCGCTTTGTCAAATGAAACATATTTGATGATAGTTTAAAAGGAGGGATGATCATGAAAAAGATGCTAAAAATATGTGTAACCTAGGTGAACAATGAACATATCCATGCCTTGCTTTTTTGTTTTGATGGGTAATAGATTATGGAATGATATAATGTTAGATTAATAGAGAAAATGGTGTTTTATATATGTTTGAACGTGGGTAAAGAAATGAACACATTGATGTCTTGTTTTTGTGTTTATGATGATCAATATTTCATAAGTTGTTGTAGAAATGAGTTTGAAATAGAAAGATCATCAAAGATGGTGTAGGAAGAAGTGCATAAAATTTGATAGATAATGTGTTTTATATTATGTTTTCTTAGTGTATTAATGTGGATTTCTTTAGGTGTTTTGGAGATGAACTAAAATGAGTCAAGAGCAAAAAAAAAAAAAAAAGGGGGAGTAATATGGTGTGTTAAAATGAGAAGAATTAAGGAGATAGTTAGAAGTGAAATGAAAGTAGAAATGAAGTTGAACATGTGCAGAAAATTAATGATGAATGTATATATGTATATGTTATCTTTTTAGTGTTCATGATCAATTATGGAGCATAATTTGTTTATGGATGATATTGAGCTAAAATGGAGTTAATAATGATGGGGAAATGATGAGTAACTAAACTAGAAATGATAGACCAAGCATAAGGTATTGAAGTTAGTAAATAAAGAGTTAGAAATTCAGAAAATATGGATGCAATTGGATAGATTTTGAAGCAAGATGCATAACTTTTGTTGTGTATGTTAGATTCAGGTTATTTAAATATTTTTTTGGAGAGGACTTCGAGATCCACAACTTATATGAAGACCCCAAGGAGAGATTTTTTTGTCTAAAGGGTCAAATTCTCACATTTTTGTAGGTATCTCGAGAAGCTCTGCCCAACAGACATGATGTCCCTTCAAACTGACATGGATGGAGTTGGAAAGCTGGAAAACCAGAGAAGGTCCACCCAGCGGACATGATGTCCACCCAACGGACATTCACTGGCCATTTGGACTTAATTTAGGTTTGAATGGAGCTTAAATTGAACTTAAAATGATGCTTGGATTAGGTGACTAAATGTGTGATATGTTTGAAGTGATAATTGAGGTTATAACTTAGTGAATGAATTGTTGATATCAAAGTACCAAAAGGCATGTTTACAATGGGAATGAAGATGTTCATATGATAGTAGTTGTGATTTAAAAGAGATGAACTATATGTATTAAGTAAAGGTGAACGTGTTATTATAAGAGCATATAATGCTAGAAAAGAAATGACGAGTAATTGAATTATGATATTAGATTAACGAAGTGTTCTTGAGCTATAAACCTAAGTATAAGTTAAACACATTGATTGAGCCCAAGTTTATATTATTAATTGGCCTCACTTTCATAACTGTTTATGCACTTGTTGACTCCTAACTGTTGTTTTTTGTGCTTAGTTTGGTTCCTTACATCGAGCTTTCACAATTTGCAATTTGCCAGTACTTTGTCATGTTTTGATGTTAATTTCTCTATAA
>JANKYE010000013.1:6083683-6097295 GCA_032467995.1 Erythroxylum dillonii
ATCATCTGAGGGAGCTAAGGAAGTATACTATAAGGAGGAAGCTAAAGTTTCACCAACCTCTATTTTCCAGCTCTTAGGAATAGTCTTTTGCTCGAGTGTAAAAGAGGTGGATAGTTGTTTATGGTTTTTGTTCCCAACTTTTTTCAACATTTTTATCTTCCAACTAAAATTATGAGATAAAAAGAATGAGTATTATTAGTTTGATAAATAAATTTTTTAATTGCATAACTAACATTTTAAAACTCTAACAATTTAGTTTAAAACGTTAATTTCATTAGTAATTTACTGATTTGACAAACAAAATCTTTATTGTTTATAACAAGTAGATGTCTACGTAGAAAAATAATTGTCATGATTAGACGAGAGTAAAAAGAACTTTTTTAGGTAGATATGGATATAATATGAACAATCAAGATTACATTAGCCAAATCAATAAATTACTAATGGACTAATGTTTTGAAATAAACTATTAAGGTTTTAAAAAATTGGTTATTAAATTGAAAATTTTAAAAACTTGAGCATTGAATTGAAAATTTTTTAAAAAATTAGACGTTTTAGGTAGATATTGACCATTCTCGAGTGATATAAACTTCACATATAAACTAATCATACATTGCTTATATGACAATTCAATTCAGCTTTTAAATTTGAATTGGACTAATTAAATTTGATCTAAATTAATAATTTATTATAATTATTAATTAAAATTAAGTTTAATTTATTCCAGTCGAGTTTAAGAACTGAATTGAATTACTATATTAAATATTACATATCACATATTTTTTTATTGTTATTATTTAATGAAAATTTAATAGATAGTTTATCAAAAACTGCAACAGGTATATCTGGTTGCATAGCTACCATTGTTTTTCCTTGTCTCACCAACATGGCTGCTTTCATTATCTTCTCTCAGTCTGCAACAAACCTCTGTCGTTCTCCGTCCCAATCACCACAGGCTGCCGCTGCCGCGGCCGCTCTTTCAATCTCACATCCATCACAAAAATCCCCCAAACCCCAATACATTCCCTTGAATACCACCAGAACAAGTCTATTCACCCCGAAACAACCTAGGATTAGGTTTTCAGCTTCGTTAACCAACCCAACAGTGACCCTCTTTCCGTCCACCGACCCACAATCACTCCTCAATGGCTCTACTCGAACCGTCACGAGCATTGCAGCCGTAGTCTTCTCTCTGTCGCGGGTATTCCTCAACTCCCTACTCAATTTTGCTCGAGGAATTGCAATTCTTCCGAATACAAATCAGCTGGGCAGCTTAGCTTATTCAGCGAGGCCCCTTTTCTTCGCGGCACTTAAAGACCGACCCAGAGGATACTTGAACACGCCGTTGACGGTGGTAGCAGCGGGTTTGGCCAAGTGGCTGGATATTTACAGCGGGGTTTTGATGGTTAGGGTTTTGCTTAGTTGGTTCCCCAATATTCCTTGGGACAGACAACCATTATCGGCTATTAGGGACCTCTGTGATCCCTATTTGAACTTGTTTAGGAACATAATTCCTCCCATTTTTGACACTCTTGATGTCAGCCCCCTTCTTGCTTTTGCGGTTTTGGGGACGCTTGGTTCGATTCTTAATAGCAGCAGAGGAATGTATTGAAAGATTTTTGATGGGGTGGTGATATTCGGATTCTATTTCATCAGAGTAAGCGGTGAACGTTAGATTATATGTTGCCCTTTTTCACAGTATTGCCTTAATTGGCCAATTTCGTCCGCGTTGTAGACAAGTTTTCTTTTGTTGTTGCTGTGCTAGTTATTGACAATTCTAAGAGTGGGTTACTGATATTAGTAGCTTATATATACTTTTTTTCCATTTTTTTGGTGGTGCTCCCTAGCTTTTGTGCTTGCTTCTTTATATTGTTCTTTACCACTTTAAGTGTTCAGTAAAATTTGATCGATTTTATTTAATGCTATGATATCACAAAAGACTTCATGAGTTATAGAATTGAAAATTCTTGGTACCCTCTTCATTATTCAATATCAAACTTGGGGTTCGATTCAAGTTTGTGGTTATTGTTTGGATAGATAGAAAATGAAATGCGAGATTCTTGTGAAGTGGATAACTGAACTTTTTCACATTATATGAGCTATCATGTTCCCTGTGAACATGGGAAATACTGCCTTTCTATGTGCTGTTGGGTGTAAACCAAAATTTGTAGCAAAACACTAAAGTAGATGTTAGTCGCTTTGGCCCCATCAAAGGAACAGCATTAGTACTAATTCTGTATTCTGATGTTGTGCTTTGTTGAACATGTCGTAATACATTGATGATCTCTAAACTCATGCATATTTAGCAAGCCTCTACGAGTGATTATTCTAGGATCTGTTTTTCATCAAAAGAGTATTTTCATTCAAAATGTGAGGTTTATATGTTGATTGGGGAGATTGGTTTTAGAAGGCCATGATTGTGAGCCATTTCTTGCTTGCGTGTTACAGATAAGTGTCTTGGAGAAATTGCTAGAGGATATTTTAACCAATTGGTAGAGGATATGTAATCATAGTTGATGTGCTATCAGCAATTCAGATATTAAATGTTCTTTATAAGATATATAAGCATTAGATCAATCTCAAGTGCGTTGACCTAATGCACTGCCTTTTCATGTGCTGGCCGTAGTATGTTAAACCTTGCGGCCACACACAGAACTAGGAATTGCACGATCCTATTAATATGATATGTAAGCATGTGTTGGACTGTAGGGACTTTTTTTATGGTCTTTATCATCATTGGGTACAAATCATGGGAAAGCATCTTCCAATTGTACTCTGGGATCTTTCCATGTCGAAAGAGATCATAGTTTGAAATGCAAGCTTTTTTGCATCTGCAGATGAATGGGATTGTGGAAGTCTTTCTTTTCTGCAGTTGAAGGGGATTATGCAAGTCTTTCTTATCTGCAGATGGAGGGGGTTAGGCTAATATGGGTCAACTGAGACATTTCTTTTGAAATTTATGTTAGAGGCATTGGTAAAGAAGATTTAAAGAATTCATCATAGATGATGTTCTATCTGCTCTATAATAAATATAATTTAGCCGACTGAAAGTCTGTTGACATCAATTTTTCTGGGGGTATTATCGTTGTTACTCTCAGTCTTAGACATCTTTCATAAGTCATGGGATCTCTAACTGTCTAAATGCTTTAGATTATCTTGGTACGGATGTAATAGTCAAAACTAGAAAATCTGTTGTTATAGTTAAAGATCATAATCTATTGGATTGGTATCTTTAATTGTTGTTATTAATGGCGTATGGCTTGTTTTATAGATTGCATTACTTTTGAATCACAATGGAATAGCAATTGACATGGTTGATGTCCTTTTTAAAGAAAAATACTTGGTTTGACTTCCAGGGGAAATTAGAATTCTCGAGGCAGTGATATGGGTAGTTTATTCTCTTTAACTATAACCAACTTCTCTTATGACTGTTTTTTTAATAGGTTGTTACTTTCTTATACACTTAGAAATTCATTTATATCTATCCTCTTTTCCCTTCTCAAGTATTATTTACTGTCATCTCCACCTTGATTTAATAATTACTGGTATAATGATTTTCTTACATAATGATTATCCTGAACTTACTATTATCTTGGTGTTATGCAAGTGTGAGAGATAGGTTATAATTTCAGGTCCCTTAAAGGAGTTACAAAGTGATTGCGGCCAGTCTTGTATTATATTTGGTTCATTTTAATACATGTAGTTGTTATGTTACTGGTTACCATCATTGATCATATGTAAGAGTGAAACGTGACAAATATTTTAAGTTTGAGGGCATCTCTCAATACACTGTTTGCTTACCTCCCTACATATTGGTTTGTTATCAATTTGTATTGATAGTCGAGTAATAATATATTACCAACACAAAAATGTCTCGATGTGCTATTTTTAAATATGATATTGTGATAACCTTGTTTAATTCAATCATTAAGAAGTATTTATAATATTTGAATTTTGCCGTTGATTTTTATATCAGATTGTAGTTCTAAGTTATAGCATATATTTACTTTTAGCTTTCTTTTTTTATATCTTTTATTTAAGAACATTTTCAACAAGTAATAATCCGAAATTGACCTATTGTTTAGGAAGTTAATATAACTTTGCAAGTGCTGATAAATAATAGATGGCTTTGGATTAGGAAATTGTAAAAGACCTTATTGTAAACATGGCATCTACTATGGAATATATCACCCCTCAACTACACTAGATCATCCTCTTTGATTTGAAGACTTAATGCTCTTCTAGTAATAAGTACTTTGCATAAGTACTTTGCCTTTAACAATACATTTTACATACTCATCAACAGAATTCTTCAATAATGGATTATCCTCTTTTTCCTTTGAATTACTCTCACTCATCACCTGCCTGTCAACGCTCTTTGTCATAACTAATATTGTGAAAATAGTACTAGAGCTAATATCGATTTTGACCTTGGTATATTACAATACTAATATCAACCAACACTAAATATTATTTTGGATAATTAAATTTTTATTGGATTACATCTAGTTTTTACTATCAATTAATATTAAATGTAAGCTATTGTTAAGAAGGTTATAGGACTTGCTTGATTAAACCAAACAATTTCATGCTATTTCATTTTTGGAGCTTGGTTTCTTAACAATAGCTTACATGAGCCATTTAAGAAAATTTGTAAAGATGTTTTCTTCATTGAATTGAATCCTCTTTATTACAGATGGGATCGTGGTTTAGGAGGTGAAGCATGAGTGTAGTCCTTTCAAATTATGTAGGACATCTTTCACTATGCTTAAAACATTAACCACTTTCATCCTCTAAACATTACTTTTATCTTAAATTTATTTTCAATTATTATTTTTGAAAATTTATTTTTGCTTTTTAAGATAGACATGGGGGTTTAATTTATTTGTATTACTTATTAAATAATTTTAGTTTTGTATTGTAGTTTTTATAATGTAATTTTGTATTAAATAAATAAAATTTGCTATAAAGGGGAGGTTGAGTGGGATAGATAGGCTCAAAGGCATTCAAAACTTACTCGATTGTTGCATTTCGTGTAAACAATAACCTAAGTATTCCAATCTAGCTTCTTCTCATATATTTGGGAAAAGGCATAACATCTATGTAACCTCTGTTCTCCTCTAATGATCAATCAAGAAATGATTAATTAGATATGTCAAAGACATAATGCAAGTGAACAAGGCTTTCTTACCTACAGAATATCTTTCACACTTCATGAAGATAAATAAATAAGAGAATGTTTTTCAGTAAGGCAACTCGGAAATAGAGGCTCTTGCAAGAGCTAAAATGCATGATCAAAGAGCAATTAGTAACTCACCAAGTCCATCTCAGTTGTAGTGAGTGTGTGTATGTAAATTGGGGAATTGCCTTACATTGATTAGCAAGGAGATATATAGAAAAAGGATATGCAAACTCTACAAAAATTCCTAACTTTAAAATCATTTGTTTCTTTTTTTACTAGATTTCTCTCAGACCTAGTCCAAGAACTTCAATTCTATCCCTCAAGTACATCCATATATGTAGAAAAATTTTGTCCTAACATCTATCCTCATGATAGTTGTAAAAAGTTAAACGCTTAAGGATTCTTCAATATGTTTACCTTTGTTTTAGGACCAAAGGTCATCAACTAGAAGTATGTCATGTTAATATGAAAGTATCAAATAAGAATGTCCCTTTGTTGAAAATATTTACAATATTTTAGTGGAGGTTGGTTGCAAAAATTAATCAATGAAATAGCATGAAATCATTGGATGTCTCATTTTATAATTTGAGGTTGAATATTTAGGATTTAAGGCTTCACATTTGTATTTTAATGAATTTGCACTCCTTTTTTTTCTTTTGTAGCACTTATGATAGTTGTGCATTAGTGTGTGTTTTTCTAAGTATTTGACTTGTGTTTCTTGCATAATAGTTTTAGGACTTGTTTTGTGTGTTTTTGTTTTGTTTGATCTTCATAGTCGTGCTTTTGTGTTTGATGTTGGTTTAGGGTCAGAATTGATCATTTTGGTGTACGATTGGAGAGTGGACACTTTGTGATTGAGCCAGGGACTAAAAGAAGTGAAGCTGCTGAAAACCAAGAACTCACGACCGTAGAAAAGGTCATGTTTCTCATGATCGTGAGAAATCTATGAAGAAAGTTTCTATCACATTAATCCATGATCGTGGGAAGCACAAGGATAATCCTCATGATCGTGGGATGTTTAGCCTGAGGAGTCATCCGAGTTTTACTTATTTTTTTAAAGGGTTTTATGATATATAATGTCACAAATTCCTAGGGCTGAAGAGGGTGGTGGAAACTAGCCTACATAAGCTAAAAAACAAATTGAGAGCTTAGAGATAGGTGGCGAATCAAGGTTTTCATTTTTAATTGAGCAAAGAACATCCCGTCATCTAGATTTTTCAGATTCGGGCAAAGAAGAGGAGGAGCTCATCCCATCTAGTTCTTATTTCAATGTTTTTTTTTACTCTTCTAGCATGTTTATCATGGATTGTTTAGTTGTTGGGGATGTTAATGACATTATGATTAGCTAAATTACTTTTAGGACTTATTGTTTGAATTATTTATGAACCTTCAATTGTTGATTCAATAATACAAATGTTTGTGTTTTTTATTTTTGGTCTTAGATCAGGGTATCCATCAGCGGACTCAATGACTAATGAGCTCAAACCTTGCAACAAATCGAGAGATTAAGCTTGGTAATTTATGTTAAATATATAACGAGAGTTGACATTTAATAGACCTATAAATAATAAGTTATTGATTTATTAAAAAGAGATTTAAATAGATTAACACACTGCCTATAGGATAGCTTCATATCTAGTTGATGTTTAGGAAAAGTTTTGCACATCGAGATATCCCAAAGTTAATCCTAATTTATTTAACTAGTGACATTTAGTTGCATCTTGAGAGAAAGTAGTTAAAATTTTAAGAAAACTTGGGCCGAGTAGAAATTAAATCAATTAATCATAAAGAAATGAATGTGAATAATGATAAGACTTAATTTTTAATTTTGATTTTTTATAAATTTTAATTTACGATTTAGTTTAGATTGTGTTGTTTCCTTTTATCTTTAATTTGTCTTTATTTTACTTATATATTTAAATTTGATTGAATCAATCTCTTAAAAAAAGAACAATTTGAATTAAGTGACGCCTAAGCACATCCCCTGAGGACAGCTGTTAGTTTGTACAGATGTATCCTACAGAGGTAACCGTCCGGTTCGGGCGATGATTTTAGAATCTAAATCTTTCTGGAACCCGGTCTAAATTCAGACTCGATGTGTTCTCTCATTAGACGGTTGAGGACCTTAACGCCATGCCTCCGGTCTACCTCCGATCAGTTCCGCTTGGCGCGGACCGAAGCCGGTACAAACAGGCGGCGCTCCAAGCAGCCGGCCTTTGGTAAGAAGAAAGCCGAAGAAAAATCAGAGTGGTGGGTCGTCGACGGTGAGATGCATGAAATCGGCGAGCACGTGCCTCTACGTGAACGCTTCGTGATTCCTCGAGACAACATCCCCAATAAGCGCCGTAAACAGCTCAGAGAGCAGTTCATGCGCCGCACGCGCCTCGTTCTCAAGGAAGCTGTAAGAACCTTTTTATTGTAGTCCATCCATATCCTTCTTTCAATTCTCTGAGCTTTACTTTTGGGATGATTGATTTTTCTAATTCAATTTATTTTGTGTGTTATAAGGAGCACGAGCCATGGTGCAAAAGGTATATGGAGTTGTATAATGAACTTAGAGAGAATTGGGAGCGCTTGTATTGGGATGAGGGCTACTCGAAGAAAATAGCCCAAGATCATGCTAATTATGAGTCTCCTGATGATGATGACCAAGATTTTAACCCTTACAAGTTTGTTCTTTCCCATCTCTTTGTTTTTAAACAAATTTCTGAAGTCCTACTTTTATTATGAAGAGTTTGTTCCTTTAAGTACGGTTAACGGTAATCTGATGCAAATGCCAGCGACTGTGAAGAATCTTACCTACTCATTGGTTGGAGAATTTCTGTTTCATAGTGGATAGGAAGTCTTTGTCTGGTGCTTATAAGTTGTGACCATTTTTAATCTCATTGTGTATACTTTTAATTTTTCAGCATAATTTGAGATATCGCATGATAGATTCTCTCCTTTTGTTTTAATGCAGTTTATTTTGTTGTTAAGGGATAAGCTTTCTTTTTCTTCGTTTTCATGCAATTTCAAGCCAAGACGTCTCATATTTTGATGTTTTTGCATGTGGAACAGGAGTAGGCGAAATGAGTTTAAGAAGGTATGCACCTTATTGAAACTTTCCCTATGGATCTGATGTGACTGTAATTTTAATTTGCCATAGGACAGTAAGATAGATATTGTTCCGAGGTATTATAAATTGGTCGACCATTGGTCACTATTTTCTCCAATTTATTGAGAACATGGTTACATACTTATGAATGGATATGGTTGTAGGTATTGAAATGCTCTATGATGCTGGGTTATGATATCATTTTTGTGCTACTTTAGAACAGATTGCAAAACCTGAATTTTTCAATCTCTAGCTTGAGTTTGTAAAAGACAAATTTTGAAAACTACTGTGAATGCAGGACCAGGATTTCGGGCGAAACAGGCAAGGAGATTCATGGGAAAAAGTCAACCTAATTCGAGATAAGTTTGAATATGATAGAGAGAGAAGAATGAGAGAGAAAGGTAGCTTCAAATTGATGGAACTATTTTGTGTGGTGTGATGTTACTAACTTGGATTATTCATTTATTTGGCCAAATTGCTTAACACGCTTGTTGCAATTAATAGCATGAAAATTTGGTTGATATCAACTCAAAATTAATTTCTTTACCACATTACTTTGTCTCACCAATGCATTTAACATATATGCAGCCTGTGGGGTTGCTTTGTGCAGTTTAGATGTAAAATGTTAAGATGAGGCATATTTCTTTTATGTGACTGCGATACATGGTAATAACATCCACTGAAGTTGGTGCTAATTTAGATATGCTTCTTTAGGACTTGCACATGGCAGCTTCAGTTATTGAAAATGAGCAGTTTCTCATATCTGGCCTTCAGAAAATGTTTTCTTATTCATGGGTATCTCTTATTTGATCTAGAGAATTGGTTGCCAAGAGTGTAAATTTTTAACTTTCCAGTTAAAGAAAATTATTGAAAGAAAATCCTTTACTATTCCTGCTATATAAGAATCATGTGCTTTGCCTGGTTATGAGCAAACCGATATCATGAGATGTGTAAGATTGGTTTTAGTACAAACTTTCCCAATTCATTGAATAATTTGCTTCAATAGTTGTGGCCATGGTGATTCAGCTTGTGGTTGATGGTGGCTTGGAAATTTTATCCTGGTCCTTATATTCTTGTCGTCTTTTCGTAATATGTTTTTCATATGCAGCATTTGCACCAATGACTCAAGGAACTTCTCAAGACACGCCCCGTTTGAACTCCCTGAATCAGCCATTTGATACCCGCAGGTACTTCCCTACTGAATGAGATTGACGAAAGTGTTGTCATAACATTGCAATAGGAAAATGTCGCTGCAAAATCTGCAGGAAGAGCATTGGCAGTTTTTAGCTCTTAACGAGCTTCCGTACTTTTGATTGGAGGGTTGGTTTAGCTGATGCCCCTCATGAGTAGTTCCTGTTCATATTCCATGAAAAAAGTTTTAGTCAGTAGGTTAGCTCTTGTATCAAGTTTTTTCGTTTGGTTGTGTTGGTCGTGACGCCGAAGAGATGAGCCCAAAACTATTGTTATTAATCTTAATGCAGGTTATAGTTTGAGGTACAAGAACGCGCTGAGGTACAAGAATGCGTTATCCCTGTGCAACTTTAATGCAATTGTGTTCTTTAGATAATCGTCATAACTGCATTATTTTCTTCACGTATCACTTCACTTCTTCCACTATTGGGGTACCGAATTCGTATGTAATGTAATACTGTTAGAAAGAAATGAAGTTGTGTATTTCGTAGGATTTAAATAAACCATAATTATCAATAAAAAACATAGATCCATCAAATTTCACTTCTTTATGTAGAGTTCTTTTCTTTCCCCGAGTGAAAAGCTTTTTTTTTTAAAATTAAAAAATTAAATTAATTCTAAGCAAATAGTCGAAAGGATGTCAAGTGCATCATACAAGAAGTAAAAAATTGAAAAATCGAAAAAATAAAACTTAAAAGAAACAAAGCTTTGACTATTATACTTGGTGTGAATTGCTATTCTTTAACCTTGGGTCATTTGTTTTTATAGTAGAAGAACAATGTGTATAGCTTTGCTGCTAAAGACCAACAAGTAACCTCTAATCGTTACCATCTTTCATATCATATAGAAGTAGGCCAGTTTTAACTCCCAACTTTCAGTCTTAAATCTCACTGCTCACATCTTTGAACACTTTTCTGTTTTTTCTCTTTATAGATTATAGAATGTGTAGCCCGTAGCCATTTGAAGGAAAGCATAATCATCATTGGGCATTCCCTGTAGCTTAATTCTCCATAAGACGTATCTTTCTATTTATAATGGGAACAAGTGACTCCACACTTCACCAGAATATCCTGCTAAGGTGTATTTGAATATAAGCAGTTAAAGAATAAAGGCCTTATAGATTTCGAATAGTCGCCATGAAACTTGCAGTTGAGTGTAAAGTGCCAAATCGGGGCTTCTGATTCTATCATATATAGTTAGGCTTTCCTTTACAGTTAGCCACAACATGAAAGAGACTTTAGGGGCCATTAGCTTGTTCCAGATCACCTTGTGCTGTGGGTGCAAAAATTCTGAATGTTTCCTTACATGACTTGGTTGAGAGCTGCCTTGAGGAATGTCTCGACCATATGATTTTATCCTACCTCAAAGAATCAGGGTTGTAAGCAAGAAGGCAGTCATGTAATAAGCTTGTTACTCTACTCGATTGATTCCATCCTTTATTAGAGATTAGGCAACTGACTGAGGAATTAACATGATAAAAATGTCTTAAAAGTATTGAAGTTAGCAAGAGATGAAGGGGTCCGAATGGACTATCATTCCAAAGAGGTGGAGAGGCCATTCCATACTTAAAATCTGAATATGCAATTGAATGGAGTCTCTTAGCTTGAGAATTTGCATCATGCTCCATGAAGAGTCAGCTATTGCTTTAGCTAGCTAGAATTTTTCCCTCTTAGATAGTATCTATGGACCCATCTCTCCCATTGTGAAGTCTTCTCAGTTATAATTCTCCATAACCCTCCCTCATCCCTTAATAAATATAGATTGTCCCAGCTAACTTTAGCAAAAGTCCTGGTGTTAACATCACCAGTCCAAAGAAAGTTTCTTGTAAGCTTCTCAACTTTCTTCGTTAGTTTTTAGGGAGCAATAAGAATGATGACCAGTAGGTTGATAAGTTGTTCAACATTGAGATTACGAGGAGTAAAGGCATTTATTTGCCCAGCTTCCTACTCTTCCCTTGATGGAATCAAAAACAACTTGACAGTTTTAGTAAGAGACCTTAGATGAGGAAATAGGAATTTCAAGATAAAGGTGGAAATGAAGCAACCATCCTAGTGATTGACTTTAATCCTTTGATAGTTTGCTCACAATCCTTAGAGACAACTCTTCTCCATGTTAATGAAGAGCCTAGATATTTGAGTAAATTCCTCCAAAGAGCTCAATAGACATTGGGGGAGGGTTCACTAGCTTCACATAAAAGGTCATTTGCAAAGACAAGAAGGGAGATTTGCAATATAGCACATTTATTATGAAATTTAAAACAACAGTCATTGTTAATGTTAGTTTGAATGATTCTATACAACATTTCCATACAGATTGTGGAAAGATATGTGGATAGAGGATCCACTTATCTTATACCATGAGCCCTTTTAAACATTGGAGAAGCTTCACCATTCATAAGCAAACTAAATGAAATTGTTATTATACAGTGACTAATCCACTTGAGAATTACTTATGGGATCACATCTCTTAGAGTAAGCAAGATGAAGTCCCGTTCCATTGTATCAAAAGCTTTATGAATATCTACCTTGAGAGCATAATTTTTACTCGAGCCTTAAATGTGATAATTTTTAACAAATCTTAAGCTAACAATATGTTATCCCCAATATATTTTCCCTTTATAAAGGCAAATCAAGCTTGATTAATCAAAACAGGAAGGATATGCTTTAGACTTTTGGCTAGAATCTTGGCAATGATTTTGTACAATGTATTATAGTATCAGATTGGTCTATATTACTTCAACGAGGATATTCTGGATGATTTAGGGACTAAGCAAAGAAAGGTCTTATTCCAAGCCCTCAATATTATGGAGATTGACAAAAATTACCTTATTGCTTCAATGACATCTCTCTTAATGAATTTCTAGGCTTTGTAGAAGAAAATCCATTAATTAGATAAGACCTTACGGTTTTGTTAGGACTAATATTAAACACTACCTTCTCAATCTCATTATTAGTAACATGATTGCATAGAAGTTCACATTGAGAATCAAAAATCAATTTAGGACTAACATCAACAAGTTTTAATAAGGACATTCTATAAGTTTGCGAGTTACTTAGGATCTTTCCAAAGTACTCCTTAGCATAGTTAAGGAGTCCTTTATGCTTTGCGATCACTTCCCCACCCTCAATTATTAATGAATTAAATCTATTTGAGGAGAGACTTATGGAAAATCTTGGAATTAGAGCCTCCATCCTTTAACTAATTGATCTTGGATTTTTGCACAATTATAGAATTTTGTTCTTGCAGCACTTCCACATTTAACTTCAAGCTAGAATCCTTTAATTGCTTTCTTGCTTGATCCTAGGATGATTATAAAGGTCCTTTTTGTTTATTAAGGAGATCCATCCTTAATTGGTTTCTTGCTTGATCCTAGGATGATTATAAAGGTCCCTTTGTTTATTAAGGAGATCCATCCTTACCCTATCATTTGAAATCTTGGAACTAATTGAAGAAAGCTAATTAAGTTTTTTTTAACTCTAGCTTAACAATTTGTAATTTCCTATATAACTTGAAAGATTTATGAACCTAGATTCTGATGCCCATACCTCTATTGATAGCCTCATCAAAGCATCTTCATTAGCAATATAATTAAAGAATTTAATGGGGATTTCCTTTACCTAGTATCCATCAGACCTGTAATTACTATGAGGCTATAATTAGAGCATATATTTTCTTCGAAGTTTGTAAAATTGTTAGGAAATTTGATAAGCCAATCATAGTTAGCCAATGCTAGATGTAATTTCCTCTTAATGGACTAAAAACCCTTATGCCTATTGCTCTATTTAAAATGACTTTCCTTAATTTAATATTTGTAACTTCTTGACTGGTTAGATAAGAGAGGCATTCTTTGCTAGGCCTTATGTCACATCTAGATCCCTTTGTGTAACATCCCACTTCCACCGAGCATGTACCTGTACATGCCGAGGACATTTGAGCACGTACCCTAGGAAAGCGGCATGTTAGGACAATCACTTTTAACTCATTATAAAATTGTTGTCTTAAGCAACAACACATCTCAAGTAGACCAGTAATCATTTTGACCAATTTCAAGTGTAAACACATCATAAGTACATCAATAATCAATTTAAAACCATTTCATCAATAAAACGTATTCAGTCATGAATGTCATTACATTACAGAATTTA
>JANKYE010000013.1:6113900-6131714 GCA_032467995.1 Erythroxylum dillonii
TAAAAACTACTTTTTATAGTTTTATAAATTTTGAAAATTAGATGAAACAAAAACAAAAAAAACAGAAATTAAAAATTCAAATAAATAATATTTTTTACTAAAATTGAAAAAAAAATTAAAAACAAAAATTAAACCCGTGAATATATCTTACAACCTAGAAGTCATGGACCCCGATCGCTTGGAGCTTCCAATCGCATGGAAAGGTGGATCTCAATTGGGTTAGCTTACTAAAATTTGGGCCACTGTTCCTTAAAGATAATGTAATCAATGAAATGGACGCTTTCATGTTCTCTTGGGCTCCTTTGTGCATTTGCTCAAGGACGAATTTGTAATTACACTGATTGAAAGCTTTTTTTTTTACTCTAAGGCGGTAAATTGATAAGAAGCTTTTTAACTTAAGTGAGGTAGTGAGTTCAAACCTCCTTATGTATACAATTATTTAAAACTTTAGGTCAAAATCTTGTCTCTTGCAAAAAAACTACCCGATTTAAGCGAACATTAATTTAAATGTGAATAATTTAAAGGTATTTTTTCATAATTAAAAACTTCCAAAGATATTGTTGGAAATTAAAAACAATAGTCTTCTGTTTTTTTTCGTCATTCGAAGCTAATATTGAAGAAAGGAAGGCCTATGCATATAGGCTGAGGTTGCTAGCACAATAGACCTGTCAGGACAAGAAATTTTCAGCTGCAAAACCATTATTAAGAATTCAGAAGCTTTTGCCATTCAACTTGCATGCGAAATGTTGTTCAAGGACGGAAGCCACTCCTTTCGGTTAAGATCCTTTGGTTCACTTTTTCTACCTGTACGACGTCGTTTTCAGGGCATTCTTTTCCCACTCCCCCGTAAAGCATAATTATTCAATCCAAATTTGTTTTTGTTTAATATGATTCGTACAACAAATTATCTCGTATCGTGTCAGAGGACTTCTTGCTACAGACCCGGCGTCAACTCCTGGTGAGCCCAGTTTCCAAGTTTTCTCCTTCGATATAACAACACTGCCCGAGTGCCCGACAGCTTCATCGTTCCAGAACCCCTAAAGCATTTTATTAGTTTACCCAAGTAGTTAAATGCTAAATAAATATTTAAAAAATGTTAGGAAAGACGGGTCCCATAAAATACCACAGCTTCTTAAAACCCTATCCACATCCAGTTAGGTCGCATTGCGTTGTTGCCCTCCCTACTGATTAATCGACAGTTTCTCTCTCCTTCACCGAGTGTAACATACTTAACTAGAATGCTTCAAACGTAGACGAAGAACAAAACCTGATGTTCTTTGCTGAAGTAATCAAAAGTTGGTATTTGGACACATTTTGCAGGAGTTAGGAAACCGGCAAAGTCATGAACGGTTGCAAATGGTTGAACGGTTACAAATTGTTTCAAACCCTACTTAACAACGTAGAAGAAATGGCTCGAATCCATTTCTTGAGTGGTCCCGTGACAGAAAAAGGTCACAAACTTAACATAACAGTACCAAGCAGTAAATCAAAGAGGTCAGGCAAAAGCTACGGTCAGACCTAACCTAGGGTCATGGTCAAGATCACTAATCAGTTTGTGTTCTAAGCTTCCGCCTCGGAGCAAGGCTTCTTATCTGGAGCGCAAATAAACCAAACATAACCATAAGGGTCCTTAACTTTTCCCACGCGCCCATATCCAACGCACGGGCCTTCAGTACCCTCGCTGACCTCGTGCTCTGCAACAGCTCCGGCAGCCACAGCCTTACTCATCGCAGCTTCCACGTCATGTGTTTCCAGGTAGAGAGCGATTCCGGCACCCGCAGTTCTGTTCAACTCAGTCAAAGACAAAGCATGAAAAGGTTTCCAAAAAGACAAAAAAGGAAATAAAATGGTGCAACAGATCAGGCTAGGAAAGAAAAAGCATAAAACGATCCATCGAAGCTCAAACATGTAAACCAGTGTGTATTTGTCCTGCACGACGGAGAAAGTGAAGATCGACATACAAATCAAATAAATGTCAAACAAGTGAGAGAGGACAGATAATGGTAAGAAGTCAATCGGAAGAATGATAATAAACAAGAGGATGAAGACATACACCCAAAGGAAAATATCGTAAACTAGCTTTTTCTTTAAAATATCTTGAACTAAAAGCTATAGCTTCTAGTCAGAGTACTTCGATCCCTCTATAACCACCACGCTTTCGCCTGCGCACTCTCACACTGATCGGAACTAGTGGTTGTGCTGAAACTCGAACAAGAGACGTGGAGCTGTAACAGGCCCTACCTGTAGCTCCGATACCACTTGAACTTAAAGCTACAGCTTGTAGTCAGGATACTTCGAAAGCTCTAGAACTTTTTTTTTTTTGAAGAAAAGTAAAGGAAATGAGAGTTCCAAACTTAACCTAGTTGTTTCAAGCTCAAGCAAAAACTGAAAAATGTAGCGATTAACCAAAAACAGTAAAATAATTTATTATTTGATAATACCAAATAAAATAATATATGAGATATATTGCAGTGATTTGTATTATTTAATTATGATAAATGACAATTTAATTAAAATTTATCTTACATAAACTTTTATTGAATTTTATAAATCAAAAATATTTTAACATTTAGGAATAATAAATGAATGAAAAAAAGGAAAAAAAAGAAAAAGAAAAACTGAAAAATAAAAAAATAAAAAATGAAGAGAGATGCTACAGTGCCGCACTGAAATGGCCTAAAACGAAGAGAAACAAAAAAGCAGCTAGCACTGAAATGTGAAGAACAGTCCCTCGGACATCTAGCGTTGCAAGATCTGAGAGAACAGAGGCATACTAGGAAGGGAAAAGAGCTAAGGGAAAGAGGAGGTACATACAGAGAAGACTGTTCAGGAATGTCAGAGACGAGAATGGTGGAGCCAGCGAGCTCTAGCTGAGCAGAAATGATGTGAGGGAGCTCCTGGTCCGCCTTGCGCTTTGGTTGAGTGGTGCGGCTGGTCTCCACAGCACCGAAAGCAGCCTTGTAGAACTGAACGGCATCACTCGCCTTGGGTGCCTCCACCAGCAGCTGAGGTTTCAGGGCAGTGAAAACCACCCCTGAACCTCCATTCTGGACCTCCTGCTGCGCCATGGACAGTGCTTTAATGTTTGGGAGAGAGAGAGAGAGAGAGAGAGAGAGAGACCAAGCTTTTTCCTCTTTCTTTTTGAACAAACGAGTATGGTGTGAGCTGGGGGCTTCAGAGCCCTTTTATAGGAGGGAAGCGGAACCGTCCGTGCTTTATTAGGACAGAATTAAGTTTTGGGACATATCACATACATTTAACACTACAGTCTACCCTTATCTACCAAGTTTGCCCTCCACAAAACTCAATGGGTCAGGGTCCGGGTCGTGTCCGTTAGATTGTTTTGATCCTGTCGATGAACGATGAGGGCCAAGGGCCCATGTTAGGTTTGTGTTTTGGTCATTGCTGGTTCTGTGGCCGCTCATATCCCAAACAGACCGCTCTAAGTCCAACACAAGGATCAAGAAAGAGTTGCCTTGCCTGTTGCCTCTAGTTACTCGTTGAGGGAGGAGAGGGGTTCAGTCTTGCTCTCTGAGAATGTAATGTAACTATTAAAATATAAGAGGACCGTTTGATTTTATTTCAATTTTTTATTCTTAGTTTTAATTATTATTTTTATTTTAAAATTTTGTTTTTACTAAAAAATAAACTTTTATGTAGTTGAGATTCATAACAAAAAATAGAATAAAAGCATATTAGTTGAAATCTGAAAAAAATAAAAACAAAATATGTTTGATTTGTAATCCTATTTTTATTTTATTATTAGATGATAATATTTTATTTTATTTTATTTTATTTTAATATATAATTAAATATTTCTCTTAATTACTAGAAATAAAAATGTATAAATATTTAATATAATTAAATCAATTTATTGTTATAAATAGTTAAAATGATTTTGAATGTTTGAAATGCTTTACACATGAAAAAATGAAAAATGAACTTTCTTACAGAAATTTCAAATCATTTAAATAATTATGCTTTCAATTCAAACCAAAAATCAAATCATGTAACCAATTATGCTTTTAATTCAAACATGAAATAGAAGTTGAGAACATAATTTCAAACTCTTTGTAACAAGTCTTTCAATCAATCATCCAACTATGTCTATGTAAATTTTTATTGAATCATTCCTTCTAATATTTCTACAAAGTTGACTTTATATGCAAAACTTGTCCTATAAAACCTATCACAGGGACTTTTTCAATCGCAACGAAATTAGAATAATTTTGCCAAAATCCTAGTGCAGTAGCCAAGCTTAAGTTGTAAAGTTTAAATTAGTGTTCCCTTCGTTATTGTCGACCAATAATTTTGTTTATTTATGAATACCTCACTTCACTGATCTTTTTCACTTCACTATTAACACAAGTGTTTTGCACAAACAACAAAAAAGGGAAAACATGAGAGTAACGGCAAAGCCAACCTTTTATTAATCAAATCTCAAAGATACAATACAAAGGAACTCGAGTTTCTTCCAACTTGAAGAACTCTCCAAGAACATCACTCAAAAGAACTCTTTACTCAAAGCTCTCGTAAAGAACTTGCTCCTAAAACTCTCATCTCTCTTACAGATGAATGAAAGTATAATGCTTCACACAAATAAATTACAAAGGATGTCTTTATATAGACTTATAAGAACTTAGGAACCAAATAAGTTAAAAACTAGTCACTTTCTCCACTAACTCTACCAAATTAGTGGAGAAATGTCACTTCTTCTACTAACTCCCTCAAGTTTGTTAGGAGTTATCCATTTTAGGCCACTAATTCCATTTTTTGCACATGGAATAAGTGTTTGAAAGATGCATATCCATTGCTACATCACCGAACCCACTTTCCCACTGCCTAAAGAAGTGTTCTCACTTTATAAGATAGTGCTTCCACTTTCTTAGGCCACTACTTATATGTTCTTATTATAATTCAACACATCATCGCATCTTGAATCCAAAATGCCTCAATGAGTATTCCATTATCCATCCTAATTCATCATTTTGTATAGTCAGTCTAAGCACATCCATAGTGTAGTCTCATTTGCTTAAGGACTTAAGTTACCAAAGTCTAAGTTATTATATAATAAACCTAAAAATTTACATTCCTTTCCACCTCCTTATCGAAGTTAAATGCCTTCTTACAACTTTAGACTTAGCACGAATTAGTTGCTGTTAAAGAAGTGCTCCAAAGGCAATTGCCTTTAGCACTTATTATACAAATCATTTTATCATTAATTAAGAAAATTTTCATTATTTCGATGTTCATACATTTATGGATTTGATGTTGATCTTAAATTCCTTTAATGAAGTCTTTGATACAAAATATACCATGAAGGAAATCATTATGAGATCATGATAATGAGATTTCTGTCATGTGTAATTACGTTAGCATCTAAACTTTTCCTAGTCATAGGATTATTGAGATGGGATATCATTAATCTGGATAGACTAGTACATGTTATATTCCTTGATTGGATCAATCCGAAGATCTCATAAGCTGTAGATATGAGTTGTTTAGAGTTAACAAGTAGATGCCTACTAAGGATAGTTAGTACATTGGATTGACCTACTATGAGACAATCATATGAATATTCTATTCCAGTGTCAATGATAGTCTTATCATAGCAATGGTGCAAGTATCCGTTGACTTAACGTGCTCAAAGATATCTTGGATACTAATCCTATGCTTTGACTCCATTCATCGGTGTCTTTCAGGGTTTACTCATAAGGTGGTGATTAGCTATAGCTTGAGGTATTCAAAGGTAATTAAGTAGCCTAAAAAGGATTCACCACTCCTGATAGAAGGAGATGGTACTCACGGCCTTTTGTTGGGGTCATTACTTGGGAGTCTCTGGCTAAAGCAGATATGTGTCATGAAGAGAGTCTTCAATAATATATAAAGTAATGAGATCCTCAATACAATTTTCTAATATCACCTAGACTAGATGTGTTGTAGTCAGTTTAGTGGAGGTTGACACTTTGATTATACTTTGAACTAAGTGGGGTAAAGATGGTGAAAGGACGAATTGTATGGCAACATTATGTATGGAAGGGTTCGTAGTCAAACAACTGACTTTTTGATCAATTGCGGGTCATGATGTGCTGCTAGATACAGCTCTTGACTTACTTGAATTAAGTGTTAATCAAGTGGCCAACATAACCGAGAACCTAATGGGTCACACACGTAGGAGATACAAAGGATGAGTGAAATGGTCTTGAATGGTGATTCAAGATATGAGAGAGTATTTTGGGATTGTATCGCGATGTGATCGTGGTAGAAAGCATTGCATGGAATGGAATAGAAACAAGTGTTGCTAGCCGCAAATTTGGTCATTAACTTCCCAAAACTTCTATTAATGCATGTTATTTATGGTCATTAACTTCTCATAACTTCCATTAATGCATGATATTCATGACCATAACTTCCCATAACTCTCCAATAGTAATGGGGGTTATAGAAGGCCAAATGGTGCAAAAAATAAAGATATTTTCGTGCATCTTGTGTAAGACACAAGTGTTAGAAACGTTCTTTCTTACACATACACTCTTTTTCTCTCTAACTCTCACAAGAGTTCTTGTTTTTGCTAGCACAAAGAAAGAATTCTAGCCATCTCCTATGAGGCTTCATCATTCTATCTTCGTGTGGACTTTCATTAGAGACGGTCTACGTTGATCATTATGGTTTACGACAACTGTCGAACCTTGTTCCCAGATCCCAAGATGTTGGACCTTGTTCCCGGGGCTTAACTATCCAAAGTTCAAAAGCATGAGCGGGTTTCCTTGTAGGGTTATTTCAACAGAACCTCACTTTTTTTGAATCAATCTTTTTGACTTTAACATCAAAAGCTATCAATTTTTGTGGAAAGGTAGAAAAATGTGTTAGGAATCCATTGCTTTAAGAATCACTTCATTTGGAGGTCAAATGACGAAGTTATGGCCAAAAAAATCTAACATGTTTATGCCTTTAATCATTTTGTACCTGTCTTGGCGCAATTGTTATAACTTTCAATACAGACGTCAGATTGATGTCTAGACAGTTTGAAAGAGGACTTCGAGATCTACAACTTTTATGAAGAACTCAAAGCGAGATTCTGCCTCTAAAGGGTCAAAATTGCGATTTCTCGTTTAACGGACATTGTCAGACCTAGGGTGGTTTCAGACCCGAGAAGGTCTATTAAATGGACCTAATGTTTGTTTAATGGACATGGACTGGGTAGGGGGCCTTTTTAGACCTGAGAAGGTTTATCTAACAGACATTGGGGATTCCCAAACCCCTCCAAAGCCTCTCCAATGCTTCCAACATCCACTCTAACACCATATCCACTCATAATCTCCCCAAATTCAACCCTTCTGGTGCAAAGCCACTTCATATCAATTCAACTACTAAATAAATCTCATTAACTCTTGAATCTTAACTCCAAAGATTCATCACATACAAGCTTTCCACCTCCAACATGTTATTCTAATACTAGCAACAATTGCAATCTCAACAAAAAGAATATGCACATCCATCATACTTATACTTTAAAATAACATAGTCATACAAAAAGGAACTTCTCAAGTTCCCATTCTCATTTCTAAACAAAATAAACGTTTAAACAAGCTTTACCTACATATCAACATACACATCATACTTAATACAAAATACAAAAGGATGCTCATGTTTGATATGCCTATAAAGCTATCCAAATTAGTCACTAACTTAGTATAAAAGATTTCTAGCTATCTTGGAGTTTCCGAATGCCTTGTAAGGATCGCTAATCTTCTCGATCTGCACCTGAGGAGGGAAAATTATAGGTTAGCTACATGGCTCAGTGACCAATATATTTATAGCCATTAACAACAAGCTACACAATCAAACGTATATGAATAACCATATAGGCATACATGTCTTGTTTTAATCCAACAACGAAATTTCAACATTCACAATTCACAATTCAATACATCATCATGTAGAACATATGGGATGTAATTTAACATCAAAGCATAACACTCAAATTGCATCATAACTTAACATATTAAAATGCAAATGCACAAACAATTGGTTCGAGGGTTCCGTGGAATAAAACAGAGAAACCGAAGTTTACTTCGTGAACAAAACAAGTCTATTTTTCTAATCTCGTGTGCTACAAGTGGGCAGCCGGGAGAAGGCTTTAGGTCGACGTGCACGTGACTATGAAATAGTTCCACTCTTGCCCAAACACAATCAACTTTTATGCTCAATTCAATCATTCACAAATTCATATTCTCATACTTTTTCTTTATACAAAATTCCATGACACAATTCAATGGCATAGCATGATCATACTCACAATTTAGCCATATTAAAATGTCATACTTCTTTCAATGCATAACATAACATAAAACACATCATAGCAATTCACAATTTATCAATTCAAGCATCTACATACACACATATGCACATTGCCCATTAACATAATAACCATAAATATTTTACCCACCTTATAACTCTTGAAAATCCAAACTCAATTGTGCCATTCCTCTTGCTCTTAGGTAGGTTGTTCTTGATTTCCTAACACAACCAAAATTCTCATTCAATTCCAATTCAAATGGAAATTCTCCAAATTTTCATAATCACAACAAAATGAAATTAACACAAATCAAGCTCAAACTTAACCTATCCATAGTCCTTCTAGGTTAGAAAACCTAAAACCTAGCTTAGAAACCCTAAGATCAAATAGGTTCCCTTAAACCATCTTCTTCCAACACAAAACCCCTTTCTCTCTCAAAAACTCCTTCATTCTCAACACAACCCATTTCTTCAATAAAGCAAGAATAAAAGATGAAGAACTTACCTTAAGAAGCTTGATTCCTTCGTCTTTCCATGATTTTCTTCTTCCTTTTTCTTCTTTCTCCACGATTTTTTTCTCTCTTATCTTCTTCTTTCACGTTTTTTTTCTCTTCTCTTAGCTTCCATGACACCTTCCTCCCTTCTTCTAATTTTAAGACACAATTTAGCTTATTTTTCCAAAATTGCCCTTCACTTACTTAGCCTTTCCCATTTTGCCCCTTCTTTTGTCTTTTATGTCTCTAACCCTTTAATCTACTTAACACCACATTAATTTTAACTAAGTCCCAATCTTTCCATCAAATTTTCAATCTTTGTTCATACCAACTAAATTAATGACCCAATTCTAAAAATAAATAATTAAACAAACAAACAAACATAAATAAATAATTAAACCATTAATCAGAAATTTAGAAAAATTCTCAGGATCCAACAACAACCCAACGCGGAGAAGATTAAAGAATGGAGGAGATTGTCAAAAAGGTTTGTAAACATCTTATATTTCATGTTTGTGTTTTCTATATCTATATGCATGAATAGATATGGTTTTTAAGGCTCTGTTTATTTTTCGCTACGTATATTTGATATATGTTATGTATGAGATTCATGATCGGAACCTTACGGTAGTATCAGAGCCATCTTGTGCCTTGTTAGATGTAGAATGCATGACATGTGAAAATTGTTTTTATGGTTGTGACAACTTTTGATCCTATAATGTTTTGTTTGAAATTAATTATAGAAAAATGTTTTTCATGATTTTTTCACCAATATGTTCATAAGATGTAAGTGAACGATTCAATGTGATTGAAAATATTTTTAATGTGATTAAAATATTTAATTTCAAATTTAAAAGAACATGCATCAAATTTGTCTTTCTGCTGGGCATATGATGTCTATTGGCTAAACTGATGAGGTTACACATGATTTTCGTGGAATTTGATTCTTGAAAAATTATGTAAACATATTTGGGATGTGTTTATGCCTTTTTAATATTTTATAATTATTAAAATGTTTTAATAATTTTATCAAACAATTTCAGATTTGGACATTTTTCCAGAAATTGTAGGATCTGTTTTGTTTGATTTTTTTATGTTTATATTTTGGTTCCAGAATCCTAAAAATATTTTTATGTGATAAAAATATGTTAATTTGATGTTTGATGTATGCCTAAATGATTTTGCATGAAATTTGATTTCCATAAAAATTTTAGAAGTCATATTTGTCGTTTTTGATGTCTTATTGGTGTTTCGGTGATCAAAATCATTTAGGAATCAATAATTTTTGGGAGATTCCTAAATTATTTTGACCATCATGAAAGAACCAGGGTCCTTTTAGAGTTAGGATTGTTGGGCAGACCCAAGCTGACTTTACATGAATAAGTTTGAACAATGGAAATAGGATTTCTAGATTAATGGGTTGGTTTTAACTAGAAGTGTTGGTTTGTTGGGCAAACCCAATATCAACGTGGATAGAGGCGAAGTTGGGTAGTGTACATTAGATGTACACGTGTTAAGAGTTGATAGCCCAATTAGTGTGCACACATCAACAGTTGATCGCACTAGATTTGATAGTTGCATTAGACATACAATTGGTATAATCAATACCTACCGGTTGAACTAAGGTGGCTTATTAAGCAAATCCAAAGTCATCCTTAGGGATGTTGGATGTCGACCCACTAAGAGAATTTCTCTACGAGTTCTCTTGGATTTATATTGAGGGTTATGAATTTATGAAAAATAATGGGAGCCATAATGAGTGTTATTAAAGTCCTTATAGACATGCATTTAAGTACATTCTAATTTTTCTCTCTTTGACGATAGGTTGTTATTGCCCGAGTTAACATCATGAGTACTAGTGTGAATTTAAGATCATTGATATAAGCTAACAAGTTGACTAGCTCAAGAACTTGAGAATAGTTCTCAAGTACGAGAAGCTTGGTTATGTCTTAGAAGAATCACTTTCTGATTCCCATGTTGCTGATGCCTCTAATGATGATTGGAGGGCATATAGGAAGTTTCTTGATGATAGCGAGATGGTTAGTTGTATTATGCTAGCCACTACGTCACCGGAGTTGTAAAAGCAGCACGAGGCTATGGATGCTCATACCATTATCTATCATCTTAGGGAGCTCTTTGATGAGCAAGCAAGGTCCGAAAGGTTCGAGACTTCAAAATTGCTTTTTCGCTCCAAGATGGTTGAGGGGGTATCTCTAGTGCAGTACGCACTAAAGATGAATGGCTACATCGAGCGGTTGGACTCCTTGGGTTTTGTTTTGGATCATGAATTAAGTATTGACTTAATTCTGACGGGTTTAACAGATAGTTACTCACAATTTGTGCTTAAATATCAGATGAACAATAAGTCTAGCACAATTCCCGAGTTGGTCAACATGCTCAAGGCAGTTGAGTCATCTGTCCGCAAGGACAAGGTTATGATGCTGGTGGACTCTTCTGGTTTGAAGAAAAAGGGCCAAAAGAAGAAGAAATCTATAGGGCCTAAGGGAGGTGTCAAGAAAGCAAAGAAGGTTGCCTTGAAGGGAACTTACTTCCATTGTGGCAAGGATGGCCACTGGAAGAGAAACTGGAAGGCTTATCTGGAGTCCTTGAAGTAAAAGAAGGCATCTGATGACTTTTAGACCTAATACATATTGATGTATGTGGTCCGATGTCCATACAAGTCAAAGGTGGTTTCTTGTACTTTATTACCTTTATTGATGATCATTCTTGATATAGGTATGTATATCTTATGAGATACAAGTCTGAAGCCTTTGAAAAGTTTAAAGAATTCATAAGTAAACTTGAGAAACAACTTGGGAGAAGTATTAAATCACTTCGATCGGATCGAGGTGGTGAATACTTAAGCCAAGAGTTTTTTGGATTATCTTAGGGATAAAGGAATATTGTCCCAGTGGACTCCACCATACATGCCACAACATAATGGTGTGGCTGAGAGGAGGAACCAAACCTTGTTAGACATGGTGAGGTCTATGATAAGTTTAGTGAATTTACTAAAATCCTTTTAAAGGTATGCACTCGAAACTTCTTTTTATGTATTAAACAGAGCCCCATCCAAGTTAGTTGATGTTGCTCTATATAAGATATGGACTAATAAGAAATCCTATCTTTCTTATATGAAAGTTTGGGGTTGTCCTGCTTATGTGAAGCAGATTTAGTCAGATAAGCTTGAAGCTAAATCTGACAAGTGTTTGTTTGTAGGATATCCTAAGGAAACTATAGGATATCAGCTCTACCATATTTCGGAACAAAGGGTGTTTATTTAAAAACATACTGTCTTTTCAGAGAAAAAGTTTCTTCTAAGAGAAGACAGTGGGAGCAAAATTGAACTTATGGAAGTTCAAGATGCTCAAACAGACACAAATCAGCTGCCTGGACCTGAGACTGTTGTTAATGAAAATGAAACAATAGTTTAACCTTCTGACACATAATAAGTTCATAGGTCAGGTAGGATATGTCATGTTCCTGAGAGATACGAATTTCTCATAAGTGAACTTAACGATGTATTGCTCATAGAAGATAATGAGCCTACTACCTATGAAGAGGTTTTGAAAAGCTCAGAATCTGACAAATGGCTTCAAACTATGAAATCCAAAATAGATTCCATTTATGAAAACCAAGTATAGAATTTGGTTAACCCACCCAAAGAGATAAAACCTATAGGGTGCAAATAGGTTTTCAAGAAGAAAATTGACACATAGGTAATGTAGTTACCTATAAAGTTAGCCTCGTAGCTAAAAGTTATCGTCAAAGGCAAGGTTTTGATTATGACAAAACGTTTAGCCCAGTAGATTTGCTTAAATCTATTAGGATACCCTTAGCCATTGCCGCTCATTATGATTATGAGATATGACAAATGGATGTGAAGACTACTTTCCTTAATGGAAACTTAACCGAGGATATGTATATGACACAACCCGATGGTTTCATATCCACTAATGCAGAAAAGGTATGCAAGCTTTAGAAATCTATTTATGGATTGAAACAAGCATCCATGAGTTGGAATATCCGATTCGATGAGACAATCAAAGAGTTTGGTTTCTCATAAAATCTGCATGAGCCGTGTGTATATAGGAAGGTTAGTGGGAGTGCAATCATGTTCCTTACACTGTATGTAGATGACATATTGCTAATAGAAAATGATGTCTACTTTGAAATCAGTCAAAATTTGGTTAGCTAAGAACTTCTCTATGAAAGTCTTTAGAGAAGTAACTTATATTTTGGGGATAAAGATCTATAGAGATGGATCTAAGAGGTTGCTTGGTCTTTCTCAGTCTACATACATAAAGAAGATGTTAAAGAGGTTTAGCATGGAGTAGTCCAAGAGAGGTTATCTTCCTATGGTACATAGGATTACACTCTCTAAATCTATATGTCTAAAGACACAAGATATGAGGACTCATGTGAGTTTGATTCCTTATGCTTTGGCTATAGGATCAATCATGTATGCTATGTTATGTATTGGACCTGATGTATCGTATGCTCTAAGTGGTACGAGTAGCTGCCAGTCAGACCTTGGTGAGGGTCATTGGGTGGCTATCAAGAATATCCTTAAGTGCTTGAGAAGAACTAAGGATGTATTCTTGGTATATGGAGAAGGTGATATTGTGGTAAGCGGGTATACTAATGCCAGTTTCCAGTCTAATAGGAATGACTCCAGATCCTAGTCCAGATATGTGTTCACATTGAATGGTGGTGCAATTAGTTGAAAAAGTTCTAAACAAGAGATGATTGCAGATTTGACGACAGAGGCAAAGTACATTACAACTTCAGAAGCGGCAAAGGAAGTTATTTAGATCAATAAGTTCATAATGGAACTTGGTGTGGTTCAAAGCATCGCTGACCTCGTGACGTTGTATTGTGACAACAACAGGCCTATATCTCAGGCGAAAGAACTGAAGTCTCATCAGAAGTCCAAACATGTACCTAGGAGCTATCATTTGATTAGAGAAATCATTGGTAGAAATGATGTCAAGATAGAGAGAGTTCCAATCGATTAGAATATAGCTGATCCGTTAACTAAGCTTATTTTCCAAAAGGGTTTTGTGTCTCATGAACATGCCTATGATATTAGATATTAAAACGAGTGACTTTAGTGTAAGTGAGAGTTTGTTAGAGAAGTGCTTTAAAGGCAATCACCGTTAACACTTATTGTACAAATCATTTTATGATTAATAAAGGCATTTTTCATTATTTCGATGTTCATACATTTATGGATTTGATGTTGATCTTAAATTGATTTAATAAAGCATTTGATACAAATCATAACATGGAGGAAATCATGATGAGATCATGATAATGAGATTCCTATTATGTGTAATTATGTTAGTATCTAAACTTTCCTTAGTCATAGGATTAATGAGATGGGATATCATTAATTTGAATAGACTAGGACATGTTATACTCATTGATTGGATTAAGCAGTGGATCTCATAAGCTGTAGACATGAGTTGTTTAGAGTTAACATATGGATGCTTACTAAGGGTAGTAAATACATTAGATTGACCTACTATGAGACAATCATATGGATATTTTATTCCAATATCAATGATAGTCTTATCATAGTGTGCAAGTATCCTTTAACTTGAGGTGCTCAAGGATATCTCGGATATTGATCCTATGCTTTGATTCCATTCATCAGTGCCTTTCAGGGGTTACTCATAGGGTAGTGATTGGCTACAGCTTAAGGTATTCAGAGGTAATTGAGTAACCAATAAAAGATTCACTATTCTTGATAAAAGGAGATGATACCCACGACCTCTTGTCGGGGCTATTACTCAGGAGTCTCTGGCCAAAACAAATATGTGTCATGAAGAGAGTTTTCAATGATACATAAAGTAATGAGATCCTTATGATAAGATCTAATATCACTTGGACTAGATGTGACGTAATTAGTCTAGTGGGAGTTGACACTTTGACCATACTCTGAACCAAGTGGGGTATAGATGGTGAAAGGACGAATTGGATGGCAACATTGCTTATGGAAGGGTTCGTAGTCAAACCGCTGACTTTCCGATCAATTGGGGATCATGATGTGTTGCTAGATACCGCTCTTGACTTACTTGAATTAAGTGTTAATTCAAATGTCCAACATAATCGGGAACCTAATGGGTCACATATATATGAGATCCGAAGGATAAGTAAAATGGTCTTGAATGGTGATTCAAGATATAAGAGAGCGTTCCGAGATTGTATCGCAATGTGATCGAGGTAGAAAACGTTGCATGGAATGGATTAGAAATAAGTGTTGTTGGTTGCCGATTTGGTCATTAACTTCCCAAAACTTCCATTAATGCATGTTATTCATAGTCTTTAACTTCCCTTAACTTCCAATAATGCATGTTATTTATGACCATTAACTTCCTATATCTCTCCATTAGTGATGGGGGTTATGGAAGGCCAAATGGTGTAAAAAAATGGAGATGATTTTCGTGCATCTTGTGTAAGACATAAGTGAAAGAAAGTTTCTTTCTTACGCATACAGTCTTCTTCTCTCTAACTCTTACAAGAGTTCTTGTCTTTGCTATCACAAAGAAAGAATTCTAGCCATCTCCTAGTGAGGTTTCATCCTTCTATCTTCATGTAGACTTTCATTATAGACGGTCCACATTGATCATTGTGGTTTATGACATCCCAACACGAAGAAGATTAAAGAACGAAGGAAATCGTCGGAAAGGTACGTAAACATCTTACATTACATGTTTTTGTTTTCTATATCTATATGCATGAACATTCCATGAATTTTATAAAATTACAAAATATTTCATCAATATATTGTGTTATATAATTTTTAACTTTATATTAAACATATCTCTAAAAATTATAATAATATACATTTGAAATAACAAATATCTCTCTATTTTTATTGATTTTTTTGGTAAATCAGTAATAAGAATAAAGAAGAAAAAGTTATATACACAGCTTGAGAGTATATAGAAACTCATATAAATTCTAACAAAAACTTAAAGAACTTGTGCTACTGAATCCCCAAACAAAGCTCCACAAAAAAAGCAAAAACATCAAACCCGAAATCTAAGATACATTGAGGACCTTATGACGAAAGCAACTACTCACGTGAATCATTTTAAACCAGGAACAATCATATAGCTGTGCAAAGGAGATCTCAAGGTGCTTCAGAAACCTCATCAATCACACAATCCCAAGAAACCCCATTTTTATTGATCTTGCTTTTCACATATATCACATAATTGAAATATAACTTTACATTATAAATAATTTCATAATTTCTTATTAATAACAATATTTGTTATTAATGTATATAAAAAGATTTGATTTTATAATGTACTTCATCTTTATTGATTCATTCTTAGGTTGACTAATTTATGAGTTGATATAAATTCAAACTAAACTATTAGCAAATGAATAATGTGCATTCTATCAAAAGTTTCTTTTTAATTATTTGAACTTGAGTTGTCATAAGATGAATTAGACTTTTATTATATAAAATTGTTGTATAATTGTTATAATTTTATTTATTTTCAATAATAATGCTAAATAAATATTTATATTTTATGGTTCAAATGTGGTATCCATAGCATTAAAATGAGGCTCTCCAATATGCTTATTATTATCTTTTATAATTTTAAAATTATTAAAATATCTCACTTTTTTTTAATAAAAAGAATGACAAGTCATATGGTTAGTCCAATGAAGCAATCACCATCCAAGAAAGTAAAAGTCATTATTAGGTCTCTATTCATTATTAAGGATTGACCTTTCACTTCTAGAGCCACCAACTATGATGACTACATTTCATATTCCTATAAATCCTATCAATTAGATTGCTTTGTCTTTCTTTGATTTGTGAACTAGATTGCTACTTCAGTTTTCAAGAGGTGATCTCTTGACCTCGGTCTTACGATTTCTTCTTTGCCTCGTAAAAATTCTATCCTTTTTGTCATCTTTCTTCATAGGTTATTTCATTTATTAAAAACCATGAACTAATATCATTAACTTTCCCAAACAACCAACTAATAATAGAAATATGGAAGATACAACAATGGAGATGTAAGTCTCTATGACGGGGGGCTTGCACGGTGAATTGGAAATGGAGGCAAGTTGTATGGCAACAACGGGAGTTGAGTGGTGATTAGGGCACTGGTGAAGTAGTGATTGGACGGTGGGATAGAGAGCTGACGGATTGAAAGAGGCAACCGACTTGGGAGAGTCCTGAGAGCGAGGATGAATAAGGAGGGTTAGGTAATATAAGGGTGAGAAGTTTTGTATTTTTTTAATTTAGTCTTAAAGTTTAAAATTTTATGGATTTCCTTGTTATTTACAACACTTATCAACAACCCTAGAGTTAGCAATAGCTCTGAGTTACTCTATTGTCCTTAAAATCATATTTTATAGAAAGAAGATTGTTAAAAGTACCACCAGAAAATTGTTTTACATAATCCAAAATATAAACAAAATTTTCAAAAGAGTTATAAACACTATTCATATAATATGAGCCCTTTTTAATACAAGTCCAAATGTAAAAGTCTAAATAGAAAAATGAAATTATTTGAAGCAACTTAAAGAGCAAGGATAATCAAGCATATGACTCTGTAGGATAGACAAGTACCATGAAGATACTACATGATTAAAAAGACCAAAAAGGACATTGGAGAGTTTATATACGGAAGCATTTGAAACAAGTTTGGTGGAAGCTAGAAACATCAACTTTCAACAAGCTTACGTGCCTATTTGGATGGGCTTATATTAGTAGAGCTTTTGTTAGTAGAGCTTTTATCAATAGAGTTTTTCTAAAAAGAGATTTTTTAAGAAGTCAGTTGGTTGTTTGACTGTCATTTAAAAAAGAGCTTTTTTGAAAGAGTTTCATACAATGGACTGTTTGACAACATAAAAATTAAAAATGCTTTTAATTTTAACTATATTTTATTTTGTAATAATAATTATTTATGCATATAAATATTATTTAAAATATATTAAACAATATGCAAAGCACAATATATTAATTATTATATAATTTTAAACCATA
>JANKYE010000013.1:6131814-6152603 GCA_032467995.1 Erythroxylum dillonii
GAGCTTTAGCCTTTCTTTTTGTATAAACCATATTTTATGCTTTTAAACTTAACCAAATGTCCTACCCAAGTCATAAAACTAGTGGAACATTTGTGATTTTTGAATTTGTGGATATACAAAATTCTAAATGTGGGTGTGTACATATGTGCGGGTTGGTTATAATGTTGGGATGTTATTTTAAGTCTTATCATTGAAATTCCCATATTGATGTAGTTTATTTTAATTTTTTATAAGGAAAAGAAAGAAAAAGAAAAAGAAAGGGAAAAGAAAAGAAAAAGAAAATGAAAAAAGAAAAAAAGAGAATGAAAAAATTTTGTTTAAAATAAATTTATCAAGGAATAATTACATATGTGTTGAAAAGTTGTTCATGGTTGATGCATCTTTCTAGAGTTGTAATGGATGTGTTATTTGAGTATGTTGGATATGAGGTAGAGGTTGGTTTGGAAGGTTCACTTTTGTGATTTCATCGGCATAAATTATATGAGCGATTCCTTCGGATCGGTATGTGCTTCATGTGGTTTGTGTGTGAGAGTTGAATGGGATTGTGAAATATAAATGTTGCATTTGTTATAGCTAACGGTACCCAGTTTTTGATGAGTGTTGCTTTTTTCACTAGCTTTGATGACTTTCATGCTATTTAACTTAAATATACCTCACCTTACCCTTGCCCGCATTACAACCTTGAAAAGTCCTTTGATTCATGATTTTGTATGTGAATATTAGTGGTGAATAAATGAAATGATATGCAAATTTATGGATTATCATGATCATAAATGGTGTTGAGTATACCCATTGATATATTTTACTTAAACATATTTTTTGAGTTTACCATTAGATTGCTCAATTTTTGAAGAAATTGAATGTTGATTGATCATAAGTAAAAGCTTGGAATGTTGATTACTTGCTATGAAATTTGAAAGTCATTCATCTTTGTTTGTGATTATATTGTCTTGAAAAATTTGGGAATTGAGTAAATGTTTTGGGTCTTTGAGCTTAATTTGGATGTTTTGCCCAAAGACAGTCAAAAGCTAAGTGTGAGAGAGTACTTATTCTTTTGTCTCTTTTTCTTCGAACCAGAAGAGTCCACCAACATCACAACTTGTCCTTGTGAACAAATGGCTCAATTGCCTTGAGCGTGTTGACCAACTCGGGGATTGTGTTGGATATATTGTTCATTTGATAATTAAGCACAAATTGTGAGTAATTATTGGTTAAACTCGTTAGAGTTAAGTCAATAATTAATTCATGATCCAAAAGAAAACCCAAGGAGGCCAAGCGCTCTTTGTAGCCATTCATCTTTAGTGCATACTGCACTGGAGATGTCCCCTCAACGATCTTGGAGTGGAAGAGCAATTGCGTAGTCTCGAACGTTTCGAAACTTGCTTTCTCATTAAAGAGTTCCCTAAGATAATAGACTATGGTATGAGCATCCATAGCCGCGTGCTGCTTTTGCAGCTCCGATGACATAGTGGCTAGCATAATACAACTAACTATCTCGCTATCATTGAGATGCTTCCTATATGCCCTCCAATCATCATCAGAAGCATTAGAAGCAGGGGGATTGGGAAGTGGTTCTTTTAAGACATAACCAAGCTTCTTGAACTTGATAACTATTCTTAAGTTCCTGAGCTAGTCAAGGAAATTTGGTCCAGTCAACTTGTTAGCTTCCATAAATGATCTTAAATTCACATTAGTACTCATGGTGTTGACTCGAGCAATAGTAACCTTTCGTCAAAGAGAGAAAAATTAGAATGTACTTAAATGCAAGTTTATCAGGACGTTAATAACACGCATTATGGCTCCCACTATTTTTCACGAATTCATAACCCTTAATATAAATCCGAGAGAACTCATGGAGAAATTCTTCAAGTTGGTTGATATCCAATATCCCTAAGAATGACCTTGGGTTTGCCCAACAAGCCACCTTAGTTCAACCGATAGGTATCGATCATACCAATGACATCTCCAATGCAACTATCGAATCTAGTGCTATTAGTTGTTGATGTGTGCACACTCATTAGGTTATCAACTCTTGACATGTGTACATCTAATGTACACTACCCAACTTCGCCTCTATGCACATTGATCTTTGATTTGCCCAATAAACTAATGCTTCTAGTTAAAACCAACCCGTTAATCCAAAAATCCTATTTCCATAGTTCAAACATATCCATGCAAAGCAGACTTGGGTTGCCCAACAACCCTAACTTTAAAAAGAACTCTGGTTCTCGCCATATTAAAGAAAGGAATTAGTTTTAATATTCTAAGTAAGGTGTTTGACTAAGGTCTCATCTAACTTAGATGGTCTTATAAATCACAGACATATATATATAGTTACTATAACTACATGGCATGATATGGACTACCCAATCAAACTGGGCCTAAGCCCATAACCATCCATCATGCAAGCCCACACATTCTCCTAACTATGCATTCTTTAATGCATATATGTAAACACATCATTTTGGTTATAACATCTTAAGGATCCTAACATGAAAGGCCCAATCCAACACTTGGATTTACTATCTTCTTTTTACTAACTTGGCTAAAATTACTATTGTATGTTATTTCATTTGAAATTAATATTGATCTAATTAACATGAATTTCTAATTCCAAAAATTAATTCATAATTAATTTACCTTAAATAATTATTTGATATCCAAAATTAAACAACTTCAATTTTTCACACATGTCAATTTTTCTAGTCTTACTAGAAAATCTATTGCTCTACTAAATTAATTCAAAATTAATTTATATAATTTTCCAAAATTTCCAAAACATCAAATCATCATTCCAAGCATCTCTAGGTCATTTCATGATGATCGAAATAATTTAGGAATTACCCAAAAATTATTATGATCACCAAAACACCAATAAGACACTAAAAACGACAAATATGACTTCTAAAATTTTCTGGAAATAAAATTTTGAGAAAAATCATTTATGCATGCATAAAACATCAAATTAACACATTTTTATCAGATAAAAATATTTTTAAGGTTCTGGAATTGAAATATAAACAAATAAAAAATCAAACAAAATAGATACTATAATTTCTTGAAAACTGTCCAGATCTGGAAAATTATTTGATAAAATTATTAAAATATTTTAAATACTTTTACAAAAATTACAGAGGCATAAACACATCCCAAATATGTTCACATAATTTTTCTAGAATCAAATTCCACGAAAATCATGTGTAATCTCATCAGTTTAGCCAATAGACATCATATGCCCAACAAAAAGACATATTTAATGCATGTTCTTGTAAATTCAAAATTAAATATTTTAATCACATTAAAATTATTTTCAATCACACTAAATCATTCACATATATCTTATGGAAAGTCTTGGCTCAAACACCAAGGAAAAGTAAATATTGATTGAGATCTTTTTCTTTAATTGTTTTGTTTTGCAAGTTTTTCTGGTTCTTGACAGTTCTTGACTAGAGGAGAGTCCATACTCCTCTGTCGGAGTCTTAAAGAATCAGAATCAATTATATGGTGTTAACCACGAAAGGACGGGTGAGAATTACGAGAGCATAAGATGAAGATCTCATACACGGGACTAAGTTGTTAGGAATAATAGGGATGCAATAACATCTATATAAATATGGTGAAGGAGCTTCCTCGGTAATTCACCAAAGAATAGACCACCTTCAACAAAATGGAAGACTGCAGCTAAGAGGCTTAATCTCATGCAATGTGGATGTGAATTTCTAGGTTTTGATGCAGAAATGATTGTTTATTTTTGAATTATTCCTTTACTTTGGTTACCTGTAAATGTTTGTGTTGCTGGTTAAGGTGAGCATTCCTTCAAGGTTATCTTTGATGGTAGATATGTATAAGTGTGTTGTTGTAGTTGGTTCGATTCATGAGGAACAATTTTTGTTAAATTCCTTATGTTCTTAGGTTAGGAGGCTCTTTTGGTTTTCGGAAGGGATTGCCTCTACGGCAATCCCGTATCACAAACATTAAAACAATTTTCACATTTCATGTATTCTACATCTACCAAGGCACAAGATGGCTCTCATACCATTGTAAGGTTCCGATCATGCATGTCATACATAATATATATCAAATATACGCAGCGAAAAATACAAAAGAACCTAAAAAAAAGATCTACTTATGCATATAGATATAGAAAACAAAAACATGAAATGTAAGATATTTACATACTTTTTTGATGATCTCCCTTGTTCTTTAATCTTCTCTGCATTGGGTTGTCGTAAATCACAATGATCAACGTAGACCGTCTCTGATGAAAGTCCACATGAAGATAGAAGGATGAAACCTCACTAGGAGATGGTAAGAATTCTTTCTGTTAGGCCTCGTATGTTTTTATTTATTTTATTAAACATGATTTGAATAAATTCTGTGGTCATGCTAGATAAATCATTTTATTTGTAGTTACTTATTATGTCAAGGTTGGGAGGATTTATTGCAAGGATTTATGGAATTTAAGTGTTATTGTTGTAAGAATGTATCAAGGGCATTTATGAAAGATCACTTAATGTTAAAACGTTATAGGCCTAAATGAAGGGCAAGTAGACCTTTCACATTCATTAAGAGTATTAATTAGAAGATTAAGAAATGTTGTCTTGTATTTGAGAGGGAAGAATCGTGAGTGAGGGAGAAGAAAGGAGAGAAAAAAGAGAAGAGCTAGGGTTTTGGAGATTCTTGAAGAACTTGAAGATATTGAAGCTAAAAAGTAAGTATAAGTATCATTCTTTTTGATTTGATAAATGAAGTATGTTTTGGTGACAGTTAGAAGTTAAATGGAAGTGAAAATGAAGTTGAATGTGTGTGGAAAGTTGTTGATGAATTGTAACATCCCATCACCGATGGGAAGGATAGACTAGTAATTTTTTAGTGGTCAATGGGCTTTTAGAAATGCCTTTACATGTTCATGCATAATATAGCATCCGCATACATGTGAATAGTGAATTTTGCACATAAAAAATGACTGTACATGCATTCATGACTTTTCCCGATATATTTGTTACTAAATGTGATTGATATGAAAAATGTGTTTTTTGTTTTATCATGTTGCTTGAATAATACTGTCCAGGGCATTGTTAACTCCAATAGATATAACCTACGACTCATTATGCCCATAAGTTGTTTTGGTAATTCTTTAAGTCATTAATTCCTCAGTGCAATAGTATTATCACGTGAGATTACAATTTCTCAATTAACTCCCTTTTTCTTGACTGATTTCCTCAGTTCATTTGATTTCTTGTGATTCCACCTGGACTTATTCTAATGACTGTTCATTCATACCAATTTCTCCACACATTTCAATTTATTTATACCCATAACTTCATGTGTAGGTGTCAAAAGTTATGAAGTGAACAAGTTTTGGCACTGTTTATGGGGGGACTTGTCGATCGGTCACCTTTGAGTAAATTTTTGACCCCTTTAGAGGCCGAGCTTGCTTTTGAGTCCTTCTTTAAAATGGTAGATTTGTCTTTTATCATTCCATCAGTACCAAGTTTGTAAAATTTGGAGTTCAGAGCCAAAAGAAATGAAGGTTAAATTTAGGAGGTCAGATTGGCTTTTTGGCCGAGCGCCCGAGCGGCCACGTGCCCGCGTGCACTGCTCAGCCTAGCGCCCGATCGACCGCTCGGTTGATTTTTGACTTTTTCGCCTAATCCGACCTCTCTCCACTCTTTTAGCCATAACTTTTTCGTCCGACATCCAATTGATCTGATTTTCGAAGCGTTGGATTCCTAAGACATCCCTCTATCTCTCCATACCAAATTTATGATTTTTGAGATCAAATTGAGAAAGACCGATCGAATCAAAGTGTGAGGATCAGTTGAGAAAGTCTGAACATGCTTCAGTGTTTTGGAGATATCTTTATTTGTAGAGCTCTAATCGATCTGATTTTCTTGTAAGTAAAATGTTTGTGAATAAAGGTGGGCCCTAATTTTTGATTATTGATTTTCGCATTCGTTTTTAAAAAAATTAAAATTATACCAACTTTTGACCGATTTAGTGCTCTAGCACACCACCTTCGAAGGCACGGACTCGGATATCACCACCGATATCGGGTTCGGGTCTTGCGGAAGTGGGGTGTTACATGAATGGTATATGAAATGTTTTAAATTTTTGGGTTAATGATCAAGATAGATCATAATCTATTTGTCAATGATATTAAGTTTGAAATGAGGTTAAAAATGAAGTGGAAATGAAGTAGAGAAGATCGTTTAGGTATAAGATGGGATATATGTGAAATTTGGGAAGTAAAAAGTTGGAAAATGTAGCAAAAAATGTTCTCGGAGTACGTTTCTATAAAAGTTCGCCGCGGTGAACTTTCCATCACGAACATACTTTGGTATTTTGGGCATAACTTTTTGTGTAGTTATCCAAATGAGGTAATTTTTGATTGGTGTAAACTAGAAACATAGAGATACAATTTGTCTGATGAAATAGAGTTTTAATTAAGTCTATAAGGATATAAATTTTTTAGGGGAAGTTGAACATAGAATGTTGTGTTAGTATTAGAACAAACCAAAAAATGAATAGGGCATAACTTTTAGAGTATTGAACCCAATTGAATGATTTTGGAGTCATTAGAAACTTAAGACAATGGGGAAAATTGTTCTAGAAGAAAGTATTATCAAATTTCTTCATTTACCTGATCATAAATTAGAATTCCAATTGAATGAAATTTTTGGCTATTGTTAAAGGAAATCAAGGAAGACAAGAGGAGCAAAGGGTGAGGCATTTTTGAGCAAGTTATAAGCAAGGATTGATAAGGTGGGTTTCATGTTTATAATTTGGTAATGAGCTATTAATTTTTTCTTCCAAATCAAGAATGATTTCAATTACTTCATAAATGTTGCCTTCATAACTTTTGAATGTTTTGCAAAATTGCTACATGTTTCGGTATATGAATTTTGTTGATGAATTTCAAAATAAAGATGGAAATGCATTGAAACATTTTATGTTATGCCTTGGAAAATTCATGGCATTTTGTATATTCAGAAAAGAAGAAAAAGCATGAAAGTATGATGAAATGATTTGAGCATAAATTTGCTTGTGATTGGGTAAGACAGGAACATTTTGTTAGTCACACGCACGTTGACCTATAGCCTTCTCCTGGCTGCCCACTTGAGGCCACGAGATCCTAAGAAATCGGACTCGTTTTGTTCACAGTATAAACTTTGGTTTATCCGTTTTGTTCCACGGAACTCTCAAGCCATTTGTTTGTGCATTGCATTTTTTTATAGTAATGAATGGTGCATAATTTAGTGTTATATGATGATATTTAAACTATGAATTTGAGATTAAGATTGTGAATTTGTTTGAAAATTTGAGAACTATGCATTTTATAAATTTCTATGACAAATGACACATTTCAATGATTTTGCTTATTCTTCATTATAGGCTTGTTACCCACGAGCTTCAAGCTCACCCCCATTCTCCTCCCCATATCCAGGTGATGAGTAAAAGATGGAGTGAAAGAGGGTCAAAACCTAACTCTGATTTTGTATATTTTTGTATTCTAAGCTAGATTTAGTAACTATGAGGTTTTAGTCGCATTTCAAGTTTATTGGTTCAAGTAACTTATGTATTTTAGGATTTTGATACCTTGATGTATTGTGGTTTGAAATGTCATTACGGCTTTGTAAAAACTCTTATCTTTTGATGTTAATGAATTATGAATTATGTATAGATGATGTTGAGTGGAAATATGAATTTGCGTATGGATAAAGCTGAGTTGAAATTAGGTATACTTGAGAAAGTTATCAACTTGAGATGATGATTTTGAACATGAATTGTTGATATATATGAGAGAGAGATTTTATGGAAAAGAAAGATAGGAAATGGTGAAGGATGAGAATTAGTTCAAAGTAGTGAATAATTTGAGTAGAGATTTGAGAATTTGACGAAATAACATTGGTAGTTGATTTGTCATGAAATGATAATGCATTAAAGGGAGTGAATTTGGGATGATTAAGAGTGAAGGTAAGGCTAGAAAAGATGTTAGGGTAATCGGTGTGTTTTTTTGTCAACTTCGCCTCGACGAAAGTCTTGACTTTGTCACGACTTAATTTGATCGAGGGGTCTTCGCCGTGGTGAAGCCAAAAGTTAGTCGCGACGTACTTCACCCAAAGGGAACATATGGGATTTTTCTCACATGTTCTCCCCGCGGCGAACCCGCCATGCCTCCGAAGGATTTTTAGCTTCCACTACATCCAAACTTCAAGCTTCATGATCTCATGTTCGATGAAAAGTACAATATGATTGAGGACATAATCATACGAATGGATTGTTGTTTATTAATTGATCAAATAGGAAAGCTTTTGGAATGGTATGATGACAACGGTGAACAGATGATGACAAATTGGAAAAAAAAGCAAACAAACCTGTAGGATAATACGTTCACATTTATATGACGAGCAATAATACGCACACGTTTTATGGTTCAAACGTTGGACTCCGGAAATGAGGCCCAACACTTTCTTTGTGCTAGCAATGACAAGAACTCTTGTGAGAATTAGAGAGAAAAGAACCTTTCTTTCACTTGTATCTTACACAAGATGCACGAAAATCATCTCTATTTTTTGCACCATTTGGCCTTCCATAACCACCATTACTAATGGAGAGTTATGGGAAGTTAATGGTTATAAATAACATTCATTAATGGAAGTTATGGGAAATTAATGACCATGAATAGCATGCATTAATGAAAGTTTGGAAAGTTAATGGCCAAATTGGTAGCCAACAACACATGTTTCTAATCAATTCCATGCAACATTTTCTACCATTATCACATTGCCATACAATCTCGAAATACTCTCTCATATCTTGAATCACCATTCAAGATCATTTTACTCATCCTTCGGATCTCCTATATGTGTGACCCATTAGGTTCTCGATTATGTTGGCCACTTGAATTAAACTTAATTTAAGTAAGTCAAAAGCGGTATCTAGCAACACGTTATGACACCTAATTGACCGGAAAGTTAGTGCTTTGACTACAAACCTTTCCATATATAATGTTGATATACAATTCATCCTTTCACCGTATATACCTAACTTTGTTCAGAGTATGGTCAAAGTCTCAACTCCCACTAGACTGACTACGTCACATCTAGTCTAAATGATATTAGATCTTCTCCTAAGGATCTCATTACTCTATGTATCAATAAAAACTCTCTTCATGACACATATCTGCTTTAGCCAGAGACTCCTGAGTAATGACCCTGAAAAAAGGTCGTAGGTATCATCTCCTTCTATCAGGAGTGGTGAATCCTTTATTAGCTACTCAATTACCTCCGAATACCTCAAGTTGTACCCAATCACCACTCTATGAGTAACCCCTGAAAGGCACCGATGATTGAAGTCAAAGCACAGGATCAATAGTTGAGATATCCTTGAGCACCTCAAGTTAAAGGATATTTACACCATTGTTATAATGAGACTATCATTGAGACTGGAATAGAATATCCATAAGATTGTCTCTTAGTAGGTCAATCCAATGTACTTACTACCCTTAGTAAGCATCAACATGTTAAATCTAAACAACTCATGTCTACAGCTTATGAGATCTACTGCTTGATCCAATCAAGGAGTATAAAATGTGCTTAGTCTATTTGGATTAATGATATCCTCTCTCATTAATCTTATGATTAGGGAAAGTTTAGATACTAACATAATTACACATGATAGGAATCTCATTATCATAATCTCATCATGATTTCCTCCATGCTATGTTTTGTATCAAGGACTTCATTAAATTAATTTGTAATGAAAATGTCTTTATTAATCATAAAATGATTTGTACAATAACTGCTAAAGGTGATCGCCTTTAGAGTACTTCTCTAGTAGAGCATATGTAAGGGCTTGAGGTTGTTTATTAAAATTGTATGGTGTATATTGTTGTTGCCCTCCTTGATTTCTATAGCTTAATGGTCATATTTTTTATTGAGGATGACTAGGAAAGCACCGATTGCGTTAACTTTTTGAAGGGAGTCTTATTGCAATGATACATGCATATCTGTAGGATGTTCAAAGAATGAGCATATTCCACACAATCTTGACGATTTTAATTGACCTACAACCATTTAACGAACTAAAGCAGCTAAATTTGAAATTTTATCCTTAAGTTTTATGTTACTTACCTCACTCATGCGCTTAACAACTCTATCCATCATTGTACTAAACTGTTAAGAATTTTCAGCCATAATTGATATCAATTGTCTGGCCACCTTGAGTGTTTTATTTACTGAAGCTCCTCTACTAACTGCATCAATCATACTTTGATCCATTGGCAATAGTCCTTCATAAAAGTACTGAATCAAAAGTTGGTCAGGAATTTGATTATGTGGGCTGCTGACACATAACTCCTTAAACCTTTACCAATATTCATATAATGCTTCTTTAGTAATTTGTCTTATCCCACTTAGCTCCTTTCTGATATTGGCTACTCGTGATGCAGGAAAGAACTTCTCAAAAACCATTCTTTTCATCTCATTCCATGTTGTCACTAAGCCAAGGGAAGATAATATAGCCAATCATTTGCCTTATCTATTAATGAGAATTGAAAGACTCAAAGATTAATTTGTTCTTTTGTCACCCCTTGTGGCTTCATTACAGAGTAAACAATATAAAATTCCTTCAGGTATTTATGTGGATCTTCATCTGCAAGACCACAAAAAATAAGGAGTAAGTGAATCAAACCAGATTTCAATTTGAAATCTACCTTAATATCTGAAATTCGTATGTATAAAGGTTGTTGATTCAAATTTGGTGCTTCTAACTCCCTCAACGTTCTAGTGTTAAGATTTGTCATCTTTTCTTCTAAAGTTTTCACAAATTGTTAGATCCATTTCAACTTTCACTTTAAAAGGTGAATGACTGGTTCCTTGCTTAGTATCTTTTCTTAAACGACGCACAGTCTTCTTAATTTTTGGGTCATATTGTAATTCAACTATCTGAGAAGAACTAGTCATACAAGATAAGAGATTAGTGATAAACTGTAAAATAATGCAATGAAACAAACTAAAATAGTTCTTGAAAATGACGCCAAATTTTGATCAGTTATTGAAGCCCTCAAAATTAATTATAATCCTCTAACTTTTTTTTAGTAGTGGAAACAAGTCAAATCCTAAGAGAATTAAACAATAGTTTCTTAATTTGAAAAAATAAAATAAAGTAGGGGTTTTTGATTAATTAACTAAAATTAACAATAAATCAAATTAAATCAAATGAATATACAAGTGAGAAATTCAAGAATACCAAACTCTGATCTAAGGGAAAGATGTCATCTAATTGTAATATTGATCATTGGTCTAAGAAGAATAATTGTCACAATTCAAATAGCTATTCTCAAACATATTAAGATAGTCATAATAAGTCTCAAATTTTTCTAAATTAATTGGTTCAAACCCAGCATCTAAACCTAAACTTTCCATCCATTAACTGAAAGTGATAGCATTCCATATCAATTAAATGATAGCAATAAGCTTAGTGAAAAAGACTAAACACTAAATTAAATCATCAAAATAGATGCAACTATTCAACTTAGTTTTCTTGTTTATTATAAGTTAAATATGCAAATTCATAAATAACCTATTTGCTACTTGTAGTAATCCTTCATGACAATTATGGATCATTGAATTTATGGATAGTTATAGAATAATAAACATTAAATTAATTTGTTAGATTAATCAATAGTAATCATTCATGAAATATAAGAACTAAAAACAAGAAATTCTTGAATTCAAACATGAATAAAAGTTTAGAATAAAACTTCACAAGGTTACTACTGAAGTTTTGAATCCCCTTGAATCAAAATAATTAAGTTTAGCCGCACATGGCTTTAGTTCCAACACCAAAAATATAAGAAAGATGAACAATTGAGAGAAATGTAAGAAGGAAAATGATTGATTCTTAGAGAGAGGTGAAAGAAGTCCCTTTTATAATGTTTTCCTCCTCTAAACCTAATCTTATCCTATCTTGCAAAAATGCCTATTTAAAATAAATCCCAATCTCTTCATAATAAGGATAGAAAGGAGTTTCCTAATTAAACTTCAATTCTTCAAGTAAATATGACATTAGGCTTGATCTCACCTTATCCACTGTAGTAATATGTCCACTTTAGCCAAAATTTGTGATTATCACCAATAATGTCCCAATTTGATTCATATATACTTTTTATCTCCTAAAACAAAACAAACAATAATTTTTCTATTTAAGCACCAAAATATATCCAAAACAAAAGGGATAATTCCAATTAGTTTAATAAGATAAGGGCATAGTTGTTTAGGGCCTACTCTTATTATAATTTTAATATGTCATCTAAAGGATTTTTTAAAGCTCTTTTGACATAATCTTAAGGTGTCTCTTATAGTGTCTACTTAAACTTCCTCTTTAGTATTTTAATTTTCCTCTTTAGGGCTTTTAGCTTGGTTATTAATTGGAAAGCTTTACATCCTTTGAAGGAGGTATTCATAACTTTCCTTACCAGTTTCTGGAATCCTTCAACTTGAAGTATGAAGTTGTAAAATCTAAAAGGAGCTTTGATGTGAATAGAATTATCCATACCTTTAATCTCTATAGTGAAGTGATTATAGTATAAAGGTGGACTAAATTGCACAAAGTTGGAGGGAATTTAAGTAACCATTCCTTGTTCACCATAGATATGTCTAGCTTTTTCCTTATGAAGGTGCTCCCTGATTATTTGTTAGACTATGTGAATAATTGACCTATTAAGTTCAAGTTAGTGACCTATATATATTAATAATGGAACTAAGTTCCTTTTTAGGCAAATGTTTAGTAATTGTTTATCCCTCTGCTTCATTAGCATGCAATATGTAGTTAAGATCACCTACAAGGAGCCAGGGGCTTTGATTCCTAGCTAAAGATTATAAAAATCATTCCAAAGGAAATTCCTTTGGAAACTGAAGTCAGAGGCGTACATAAAGGATATAAGGAAGTTGAAAGGGATAAGGTGTGACTAGCAATTAAGGTGGATCGCTTAATCTAAGCTAAAAACCTTAGTGATTTGGATAAGCGCATGGTTGAAAAAAATTGCAATTCTACCAAATAAATGGTGAGAGTAATTTAAAATGTAACTTCAATTGCTACTTAAAAAACTTGGCACTTCCTTTAACTTATCAATTTTTATTTTTGTCTTAAGAAGACCTATTGGTTGGGTCGGCTGTGCTAGGCCTAGGCCCATCTCTACACGTCCACGACCCATCAGGTGTTAGACTCCTATGCAAATACAAAGATCTACGTAAAGACCTAAACCTAGCATTCATACCATATATAATGTGCTATTCTACCATGATACAAGTACGAGATTACTACCCTAGCTGTTCTTCTCTATGCTCAGTAGCCAAATATTCTATAAAAGACTAACTTGAGCGTCAGAGTGGCTTTCCGGGAACCAACCCCCGGTGTGCCTTTATTTGTTTTGCAGGTATTCCGTATTCGGCAGTCAAGGTCACGTAGAACGATGGATCCATGTAACAACGTCCAGCCTCGACAAAATCTGGCAGAACCACCTATAAAAAGAGGTTTCTTTTTAAAAATGACACCCTTCACATCTTATTTTGTTTGAGGATTATTCATTCCTTTGATGTTCCATATTAACAAAGACATATTAAGAGGTTTAAGAGGACCTTGTTTTTCCTATTTGATTTCCTTACTGGCTTAGTACTAGAATTCATTTTTTCTGACTTATGTCAATGACCTTGGTAAGTGTTTTATGGCTTTATTCAATGAGGAATTAAGCAATTCCTTTCCTTCCCTTTGAAGATGAGCAGAATTTGCTTCCTTTATTTTAATATGCTCAGGGTCTAACTGAGGCTTAGACTAAGCATTGGATGCAATTTCCTTGGGGAGTTCAGCCAAGGTGGTGGTCTCTGTTGGCTCAGTAACTTATAAAGATTCCATTGGCTCATTAACCTGTGAAATTCGTATTTCAAGAGTGGCTGTAGTTTGCATTAACATAGGATTAGTTTCAGCTACTTTAGATTGATCATCATTATTGCCTTCTCTACGATCATCTAGAAATCCTACAACTACATTATAGGCGTTAGTTTTGAATAATATTCTAGTAGGCTTCCATAATTTAGACAACATTGGATTCTAAGGCATGTGAGTTGCACTATATGATCCTCTAGCTTCCCCATTTTAGAAAGTTTTTTTAAAAGATTATTAAGGAAGGAAGTTCAGCTGGTCTAATGACTTGGATGCATATTCAGCCATATCCAATTCTTTCAAGCTTTGTAGTTTGAGCATCAAGACTAATAGATCTTCTTAATGCACTTGCCAAAAAGCTTAACCCCTTAATAGTCCAACATTTAGGAGGAAAATTAAGGAAATTGATCTAAATAGAAAAAAATTGGGGAAATTGATCCAAACAGGAAAAATATCAATTTTTATTTTTCTAATCCAAGATAAAGCTAAGGTTAGCTGATTTGTGAAAATTGAAAATAAAGCATTCATCATCAATTAACAACATTTTTCTAGGCCAAATTTCCACCATTTTGAGATTGCCTAAACATTAACAAAGGGAAATGATAAATACTTATCCAAAAAGTACCCAACTAGTGAGGAAGACTAGGTTAAAGCTCTTGCTTATAGAAGAGCAATAAGTGTAGAAATAACTCCATCACTAGAGGTTGCTTTAAGGAAAAATTTACCATGGAGTCCATCTTATCGATTGTCTAACTTGACTAATTGACTTGACTAACTCACTCCAGGATTGGTTGAGTTAGTTGGAGGAGGTGAAGGGCTAGTCGAGGGGGAAGGCGGTGAAGATAGTGAAGGGGATAGTGGGGGTTGATAAGGAGGTTTTAGGTGAGAGGGGGAATTTAATAGATGTACACTACTTAAGTTTAGCAGCTAACCCCAAAATTTCCATGTGGGGGAAAAAAAATAGTATAAGCAGAAAAGAAACCAAAAAGTAGTTACTTTAAAGAGGGAAAAGATGAAATTCCAAAGCCACCCTTGATGGAGAAACCAGGTTACTAGTGATTGAGAAAGGTTGTAGTAATAGCAAATGGAGGTTGTTGCTGGTGATTAGGACAAGTCAGAAGAAACAGTGATAACATCAAATATTGTTGTTTGAGGAAAAAAATGATTATATATACTCACAAAATGATGCCTTTGTATCAAAGTTTAAAGGATAACTTTCCAAAAAATTGAAGATAATTTGATTAAAAAACAGTTTAGAGACTTAAATGTTACATGATCACATTTTTTTCTGTAAAATTTGCGGTTTCAAAGTGAATTTGTAATCGGGGAGATTTCATGTGCTGTCTTAGCTCAGCCGGTAGAGCGCACGGCTTTTAACCGTGTGGTCGTGGGTTCGATTCCCACAGACGGCGGGTTTTTCTTTTTGTCTTGTCATAACCGATATCTGACGAGTTGTCCAAAACCCCAACCCACCAGTAAACCCTCAAAATGTTGCGCTTCTGCACCTGCTTATCATCATCATACACAACCCCAACCGTTTCCTTTCCTAATAGTCTTGCCTTTTTCCCTTCGATCCTCTCAAAACTACCATCCTTATTAAGCCAATACCAGTGTCAACTTAAGCAACCCAACAAACAGAAACAGAGACAATCTTTAGCCTTTTGTACAAGTTATGAGGTGGGTGGCGATTACTTGAATGAAAAACTGGGTGTTGAAGATGGAAGGACTCGAACCGAACAAGAATGGAACGACAAACCGGACAATTCTCGTAATGAAGCTTTGCTTAAAGGTGGCGAACAGGTCACTTCTGTCCTTCAAGAAATGATAACCCTGGTGAGTTTCTAATTTGCATCACCCTCTTTCTAGTTTTCTTTTATTTGTGTGTCTTTCTTTAAAGGATTATTTGAATGGTTTATGATTGTTTAGTCTCTTACGGTTGTTATAAGCTTTAGGACAGGAACATTTGGAAATTACGGCTATTTATTGTCTGCCAAATGTGTTTGCGGTACAGTTGCAAGACATGGACATGGATGAAACATCCGAAAAAGTGGCGGTTGAATTAGCTGCACAAGGAGTCATAGGGAAAAGAGTGGATGAGATGGAATCGGGGTTTATGATGGCTTTGGATTACATGATTCAAATGGCCGAAAAGGACCAAGATGATATGGTATTGTTGTAAATTTACTGTTTGATTCTTGGCATTTCTATGGATTCTTGTTTCTTATCCTGTATAGTGCTTTACACTCAACTTGAGAAAATATGTCTACAGTGACGTGTGAAGTTGCTTGACAGTGAATGTTGTTTTTAATTTTATGTTTAACTAGAATAGGATGATACTTTGTCCCCAAGTCTGGGCATTAGAACCATCTTCATTGTTTGTGGTCATTACTTTGACCTATTTTTAAGGAGATGCCAATAGGCGTCGGATTCGTAGTTCTGCCATCAACCTTGGAGTCTGTAAGTTTGCCCGTGCAGAGTGGGTAGCATTATGTGTGCAACTGTAACAAGTTAGAAGAATGTGCTCTTCAAAAGGGTGTACAAAAGGGTACCTCCTGTTTCTCCTCATTCTCCATTTTTCTGTGAATGTATAAGGTTGATAAAGTTGGATTGGAATGTACAAATTCATCTTGCTCTTGGAGAAAGGAAAATTTACATGAACACCACGGCCAAATTTGGCTTAGTTTTTAATGGAGGCACTCAATTTTTTGCACAACCTCCTTCAAATGTGGTTTATAATTGTTGTTAGACGACATAGGTTGTAGTCATTTGCTTACTTTATGAAGATGGGAATGTTTATTGATCTTTATTGAATTAGAAAAGACCTACTGTTAAGCATTCTTTTAAGTTCTATCTGTTTAAGCTTAGCAAATTCCACAATAAGTTGTCTCTGCATTGCTAATTTGACATGGGTGAATGTTGTTGAAAACTTCAAAAAGTTATTGCTCTAGTCAGTTCTCAGTTTCAGTCAGATGTTGAATCAACCATATGGTGCCTCTCCGCCCTGCTGTTGGCCTGTAGGAACTCCTAGTAAGAAATATATGAGTCCCTTTTGTAGGACTCAGTAGCTGGGTGCACCACCCATGTTTTAACGGCTCTGGGAAATTAATTTGCATCTCTTTGGATTCATAGCTAATGTTATTACTTGGTAGTTGGTAGTATGTAAGTTACTTTTGTCATGTAGCATTTTTGTATAATTTTTCCCTTCTTTTTTGATGACTTCGAGATTTATCAGTTGATTTTGACAATTGGTGTGTTGTTTCTTTCAGCGAAAATCACTTTTGGAAGTCATAAAGGAGACTGTATTGTCCCATTTAACAAAAAAGTGCCCCCCTCAAGTAAGAGTCTTCTCAGAGACTGTTTCTTCTTCTTTCAATGCAAGAGTTGTGTTTATGTATTTCAAGGCACTAGCTGATTTCTTTCGATTCTAGGTTCAAGTGATTGGCTTATTGTGTAGAACGCCCGAGAAAGACAGCAGACATGAGCTACTACGGAGGGTTGCTGCTGGTGGTGGTGTCTTTGAGAGTAAAGATGGCACAAAAGTTCATATTCCTGGGACAAATCTGAATGATATTGCTAACCAGGCAGATGATTTGTTAGAGGTAATTATCGTACATATTATTTTTAATTGAAGCATTCTAGGACATACGATTGGGTAGGAATTCAAGCGGCAATGTTCTGTGTTGTCATCTTTCATCATATACTTTCTGTCTCAAATGCATGTGTTGTGGAATATGCGAACCGGGTCCTTGTGTCATTGGCATCTAGCCTGGCTTGGCTTGCTTGCTATAGAGCTGGCTGAGTCATTTGGTTCCACGAGATCTCTTTATCCATGAGCATGGTTCAATTTGAGGCTCCAGTTTTAATAGCCTGAATTCTGTTGCATAAAGTGGCTCTTTTACATTGAAAGTTAGCTTTTCCTCAAACATTCATTAATTCTACATTCATTAATTCTCCGCCAGGCTATGGAAACTCGGCCTGTTGTTCCGGATCGAAAACTACTAGCAAGGCTTGTTTTAATTAGAGAGGAAGCCAGGAACATGATGGGAGGTGGCATTCTTGATGAAAGAAATGATCGTGGTTTTAGCACACTACCTGAATCTGAGGTGTTCACTTTTTCTTGTTTTATTGTTTGCATTACACGACCACACAATTGGTTGTTTCTGTTGGCCTCAATTTGATGTCATGACCATTTTCTTTTTTGCACTCTGAAAATTGCTGCTTGATGTTGATTGCATCTTTTGTTTCTAATAATCAGTGCTTCTAATAACTTCTCAACACAGGTGAACTTCTTAACCAAACTGGTGGCATTGAAACCTGGGAAGACTGTCCAGGATATGATAAAAAATGTCATGCTGGGAAAAGATGAAGGTGCTGAAGATCCTACCAGTGGTGAAGAAGACACTAGTGGTGAAAGATTTTATGGTGGAATTGCAGGAAGGGTATGCTTGGGCTCACTTAATTGCTTATTTTCATCTGTGTTATCTTAATCATAGGTGTTTTTGAATGCTGTTTAACGTTACTAGAATCTTGGACTTCTCTAAGTCTTCAAATTTTCTGGTGTCCATTGTATTATTGATCTTATTACTATAAACTAACAGGGTAGTATCACTGGAAGAAAACCACTTCCAGTGCGACCTGGAATCTTTCTTGAGACCGTCACAAAGGTATTACCTCTGTCCAAAATGCTATAATTCTCCAATGCCAGACTGTTGAGTTTTTCGTTGCCAAAATCAACTTTTTGCATTGTTTATGGCTGATATCAACGTACTTGGACTTGGTAGGTTTTAGGTGGCATATACTCGGGAAATATCTCTGGGATTACAGCACAACATCTAGAATGGGTAAATTCTTTTACCATTTTTTTTTGGGTTTATACTCTTTGAGTGCATATGTTGGTCACTGGGTTGGGCGTTGGATGGTATTTGTACTTGTATGGTTATTTGAACACTTCACATGGGGATGTCGTTTACCTTTTCTTCAAATTGGGATCTTTTGTCTTTGCAAAATTTAGTTTGTGTAATTCTAATGACTAGCTCATCTTAACTAAAATTTCCTGCATCCAGGTTCACCAAAAGACGCTTCATGTTCTTCAGGAAATAGCATTCTAGGATTTTCTTCTTGAGATAATTGAAGCAACCGTTCCGACCCAAATTTTGACCATGCTGCACTGATGGAAGTTTGATAGAAGTGAAAGTATTACCTGGAGAAAAAATTATGTAGCCATGCTTGCAGTAGAAGACCTGATTGAAAACTTAGATAATCAATCACTTGTCATTGCAATGTCATTTCTGGAATTGTTTCAGTGACATCTTCAAACCTACAAAAAGGTTGCATCAAGCCCATGAAATGAGTTTCACATTATTATTAACTTGTGAGGTGGAATTTCTTTAATTGCATTTCAATTATGCAGTACTTAATCAGGTCGTCATATGTGCTCTGGTGGAATCATCCCTTTATTGCATAATGATGAAGATTGGTTTTTGTTCCAGTTAAGAGGAGTAGTTTGTCATGTGGGAATTGGGACCGATGTTGACCTTGCTAATGATTCGCGTTGTTGCTAAGGAGTAGAAGCAAACACAGCAAGGATTGCTGAATATTGCCCCAGTTATTTTCCCAACCACACCCCACAAAGCCCCTCTGCCCCTTCTTACCTTTCTGGTAAAGCAAATCGTATATGCGTCATAGCAATACTCCCACCAACTTGGATTTAACACTACGCGTTGTCTAGTTTCTCTTCAGCTCACCCTCACCCATGCTGTCATCTCATGCTCGTGGTAGTCTATTCATCTTCATTGTGTTCTCCGTTGCCTTTCTTTGAAGAAAACATTGAATTATACCCACTCCAGGACTCCTATTAGCTTTTCTGATCAAAAGTTGGTAAAAAAATTATAAAGGAGACTGATACTCCCATTGGGTAGTTTGAGTTGATATACTCTAGTTTGGTTAATGAAGTTGGTATTGTCAATGGCCTTTGATGAAGCTCATAAAATAGTTGGAAACAACGTATAGGGAACGATTGGCGGATGCTCGCACGGGTTATGGGTGACTAGGGTTTATGACGAGAGCTGGCTGCTATTAATATTAAACGAACAAGAAGGTAACCTTTGTATCACCGTCCTATCTTATCATAAGCACTCCTTTTGGTATCCATGTCTCCCCGCCTGGTCCCTCCGTCACATGCTTCTTTCTTTCTTTTCTTTTAACCCACTCTCCCCCACGTTTTTGATCTTCAACCCTTTTCATCAGCTTATATTATTTAAACTTTAAGAGGACTTATAATCTTACTTTTATAGGATACACGTGAATCGTTATGATACAAGAAAATATTATTATACGAAATTTTAACCATCAAAAGCCAATTAAATTTTATTGCTAAGTTGTGTAATATTTTGTTATTTAAATTTTATTTTTGATTGAGCTACAATTAAGTACCACACGCGTTATATTTTTTGTTAGTTCTAATATAGAACAGTTTTTAGTAAGCAGGACAACCTAGTTGAGTTTCTAGATACCTAAATTTTAGGAATATTATTTATTCTTGATCTCAAAAGGTGGAATTGTCCACGGAATAGTGAGGGGGTAAATCATGGTCTGATCTCAGCTAACTTTTTAGAAGAGTAGCCCAATGCTAGTGGGCACAAGGAGTCACCACATTGGATAAATTCCCACACTGCTACTGTCGGGACTCAAACCTGAGACCTTGATCTCAACTTGCCCTTCCAAGGGCCAACTGAGCTACCCATGCGGGTTGAACATTATTTATTCTTATAATTGTTTTATGCAGTTATATGTTAGAAATAAAATGTTGACCTTAAACGAAAATGAAAATAAAAACAATTGCATAA
>JANKYE010000013.1:6152703-6162771 GCA_032467995.1 Erythroxylum dillonii
TAATTGTTTTATGCAGTTATATGTTAGAAATAAAATGTTGACCTTAAACGAAAATGAAAATAAAAACAATTGCATAATTTTCTCATAGATGATGAAACAGTACAGGTGAACATGACTTTTCTAAAATCTAAACTCTTATAAGAATATTTAACGAAATATTAAGATATATAATATTCATATTGTATTCATAAGTCATTTTACACATAAACAACTAATATTAAACAGCTAATTTTATCAAACATCTTTAACAAAAAGCTTCTAATACAATTTGCTGGCTAAATCAACTGATATATTCAGCTAACAGCTAATGCAATTAGCGCATTATTGTCAAACATGTCCTTAGTTCGAACCGGTGAAAACCGGTTAATTGACCGGTTGGATCGATCCGGTTCGACCGGTCCGACTACTGGTTCAACAATTTTTTATTTTATTTATTTATTTTTATTTTTTGGTATTTTTTTTAATATTATTAATATTATATATAATTAAATATAATTATTGCATAATTATGACGTCACACCGGTTTGACCGGTGGTTGAATTGGTCTAACCGGTGATCAGTAAGGCCTCCAGTTTAATGACTGGTCTGGGTTTCAAAACACTGACGCTTAGTACTGAAATACTGCTATAGGTGGAAAGATGTTTAAATAACCATCGATCGAATCGGTCAAACTGGTGATCAGTAAAGCTTCTAATTTAATGACCGATCTGAATTTCAAAACTCTACGGCTTAATACCGAAATACTGCTACAGGTGGAAAGATGTTTAAACTGCTTCTGCCTGGATTATAAGTTGTTTACGTCAAAGAAGACCGTTAAGTTATCAAGTCTACTTTTTCAAAAGCGGACCAGCTTTCTGGGGTGAGGTTAGACATGATGGCCACAATCACCCCTTTCTCATTGCTACACGTCTGCGTAATTACTTCTATGTCCAATATGATTCAGTTCAATAATCAATATACATGCACAAGCTACATTAACTAAAGACGACTGACCTCTGGAAGACAAGAAATAGAATGGCCCCCACATCCACCACCTACTCCAATCCTATTCACAATCACACCAGTGGAGTGAAGAGGAGGGAGGGACAGGGACATAATTGTCATAATTTGAATTCTATGATTTCGAACTATGACAGCTCGCGTTTCACTCTCACTCAGACACTGCAACGTTAGCCTTCCCAGTTCACCCACCTCGGCTTCCATTCCATAGTCCTTGTTCTTTCCCTTACCCAACTCGAGATTCAAGAAAGAGAGAGCAGAACTCAAATTTAATTATTTGTAGTTTCAGTAAGCTAAAAGCAACAGCTTCCATATATAAACTAAGAGCATTTTAAATCAGATTTTCCGGATATCATTTCACTATGTCAGGTTACGTTGGCATCCTGGTATCAGATCCATGGCTCCAGAACCAGTTCACTCAGGTCGAGCTTCGGAGCTTCAAGTCCCATGTACGCATCCTCTAACACAACTTCTTCTTTTCCTTTTCTGTTTTCCCCTGTTTGTCCTGATCTGCCTCTTTGTTCTCGTTTCTTCACCAAGTTTATGAGCATGAGGAGAGAGAGTGGAAAGTTGACGCTAAGGGACCTGCCTTCGAGGATGTCGAGGTTGAAAGTAGTTGGCGAGATTCTAACCGAAGAAGAGAGAGCTTCTCTTATTCAGGACGCGTATCAGAACCTTGACGACGAGGTTGATTTCGAGTTCTTCTTGAAGGTCTGAATATACTCTCTCTCTCCTTGCTACTTGTTTGATATGTTTTCTTCCTCTCCTTTTTGTAGTCTTTCGATTTCAATCTATTACTCGATTTGAGATCAACTTGGAGATATTACATCTTGTGTTCTCGTTTTTACTCTTGTGAGACTTCGATTTAACCTTCTGCTAAATTAACTGATTTCGTCACAGACATCAGTGAAGATGTCATTTTATTCTAGATGATGTTTAGTCAATAGCAGATAAGAGTAGTAGCAAAACAGATGAAACAATAGAGAAGTGAGGAGGAACTCGGTGTATTATTCATCAAAGAAAGGAGCCTTTAAATGGGCTGTCCGTCAAACAAACAGAATAAGCAAATAGCAACTGAATGCAGAAAATATAAACTATCGGTAAACCCAACCAAATATGAATTTTCTCCTCTTTTACATAATATACCATAATTAGCTATGCCTTGCAAGTATCTAAGAATCCTTTTTGCTGCTTGGAGGTGCATTTCCTTTGGATATTCCATGAATCTGCAGATGAGACTTACAACATACATTATGTCTGGCCTTGTTGCAGTGAGATAAATCAAGCTTCCTACAATTTGCTTGTAAAAAGTGCTGTCAACATTTCTTCCATTTGAATCTTTAACAGCTATAAACCTGTCCCTGCTGGTGTACAAACAGGATTGTAGTCTTTCATTTGAAACTTGGTTAGAATCTCTTGCACATACTTCTTTTCAGAGATAAAAATACCTGGAGCTGATTGAACAACTTCTATACCAAGAAAATAATGCATTCTCCCTAGATCAGACATGTTAAATTCTGCCATCATAGACTTCTTAAACTTATCAAACATGGCCTTGTTATTTCCAGTATAGAGTTGGTCATCAACGTATAGGAAACTAGCAACATTTTCCCACCGTCTTCCATTTTTATAAAAAGTGTATATTCATAAGGACATTTTTGAAAACTTTCCTTAAGAAAATAGGCTTCAATTCGACTATACCAAGCTCGTGGGGTTTGTTTCAGTCCATATAGGGCCTTCTTTAGTTTATACCCTTTATGTTCTCCTCCTATCTTAACATAACTAGGAGGTTGTTTGATAAATACCTGCTCATTCAAGTCTCCATGCAAGAAGGCCGACTTGGCATCTAATTGAAGGATGGGCCAAGAATTTTGTACAGCCAATGCAATCAATAATCTGATTGTGTCGTGCCTTGCAAAAGGTGTAAATATTTCCTTGTGATCGCTGCCGAATTCCTGCTTGTATACTTTTGCAACCAAGCGGGCTTTACATTTATCAACTTAACCATTCTCCTTCAATTTTGTCTTATAAACCCACTTCACATCAATGGTTTTTTGCCCTCTCGGCAGTTCAGTTAACTCCCAAGTATCATTCCTTTCTATGGCAGCAATTTCATCATCCATTGCTTTCCTCCATTTTGATTGTTTGACAGCTTCTTCAAAAATTAAAGGATCACAATCTGCAAAAAAGGCAAAATTTATAAGTGTGTCCTCAGACTGGTCAATCCCCGTTACTTCATAGTCACTCATCCATGCAGGTCTTCTTCTGATTCGTGGTGATCTTGGGTCTCTTGCAGATACAGGTGAATCTTGAGCTATTGCTTGCTCTTCTTGAGCAATGACAGGTGGCTGCAAATTATCTTCAATTTGCTGCTCTTCTTCTACTTTTTCTCCATCAAAATTTGTAAGAACATGTTGTTGAGCTACAGCTGTATCCCAATGCCAAATTTTTTCTTCATCAAAAAATTACATCCGGACTAATGATTATTTTCTTAGTGTTAGGATTATACAATTTATAAGCTTTAGAATAATCACTAATACCAAGAAAAAAGAATTTTTCTCCTTTGTTATCCAGCTTTCTTCTTTTCTCATCTAGGACATGGGCATTAGCAATACACCCAAAAATTTTGAAGTGACTGACATCCGGTCTCCTCCCAGTCCATGCTTCTTTTGGAGTCGTATTTTGATCTGCAAAAGTTGGACTTCTTTTCAGAATATGAATACTCCAGTTACAGAAATTCTTTGGAACTTTACCCCATTGCAGTAGACTTCTCACCATATTCATGATTGTGCGATTCTTTCTTTCTCACACACCACTTTGTTGTGGTGTATAGGCTGTGGTCAGCTGTCGTTTAATCCCATTCTCTTCACAGAAATTTGCAAATTCATACGAATTATATTCCCCTCCGCGATCAGTCCACAATACTTGTATTTGATTTCCTGCTTCTTTTTCAACCATTGCTTTATAGCTTTTAAAGGCTATCAAAGTTTCAGACTTTTCCTGTGAGAAGTAAACCCAAGTTTTTCTGCTTAAGTCGTCAATAAAAGTGATGATATATCGTTTAACTCCATTAAAGACAGGATTGATTGGCCCGCAAATATCAGAATATACAATCTTCAATAGCCTTCTTGCTCTTCGAGTTTCCTTTTGGGAATGGTTCTTGATGCTGTTTGCTGATGATACATTCTTCACACACATTTGGGATGCTAGAAAAAGGTGGAAGACCAGCAACCGTGTTTTTTTGTTTCCTGCAGTATTAACTAATTCCTGCAGACTAGAACACATAAAACTGCTGACTTTTATCTAACAGATGATTGTGGATGTTTCAAGTTAATCTATGGTTGATTGCAGGTATACTTGAAACTGCAAGGACATGCCAATGCAAGGATAGGTAGTGCAGCGAAGAACTCGTCTGCATTTCTTAAGGCTGCAACCACTACATTGCTTCATACCATCAGTGAATCTGAGAAGGCATCTTATGTAGCCCACATCAACAACTACCTTGCAGAAGATGATTTCTTAAAGAGATACCTCCCTATTGATCCTTCGACTAATGATCTCTTTGAAATTGCAAAGGATGGTGTTCTCCTTTGGTAATTATCCTTTACTCTTCTTCTTAACATGTTCTCTCTTTTATTTTTCTAATTGTTGCTGCTGGGTGCAAAATTTAAATATATATTTTCTTCTGGTGCAGTAAACTAATTAATGTAGCAGTTCCCGGTACAATTGATGAAAGGACTATCAATACTAAGAGAGTGCTTAATCCATGGGAAAGAAATGAAAACCATACACTCTGTCTCAATTCTGCCAAGGCTATTGGATGTACTGTAGTCAATATTGGGACTCAGGACTTCATTGAAGGAAGGGTATGTGGTATACACAGGCCTTTCTTTCTATATATGAATCATCTATTGCTTTCAATAATTCTCATGTCTTTTTCGTTCCACTTTCAGCGGCATCTTGTGCTCGGAGTAATTTCTCAAATCATTAAAGTAAGATTGTTATAACTTTTCTGGAAAATTTGTTTGTTTGAGAGGGTTGTGAGGCATGAAATGTTGTTAAGTATTATTAGATTAACTATAGCTGTATTTACCATTGAATTTCCCTGAGACTTCAGTTTTACGGAAATGAAGGTGGAATGCAATGTCTGTTAGTGTTTATACTATGTAGGGCACATTGTTTAACCTTCTCTCTTCCATTTTGATCAGATACAACTTTTGGCAGACCTGAATTTGAAAAAAACACCTCAACTTGTGGAGTTAGTTTCTGATAGTCAGGTGTTACCTCTGGTCCAGCACCCTTTAATATTTTTGTAATGACTACTTTATGGATTTTACCTTTGATAGTTCAATGTGCTTCCTAAATAAACAGGAAGTTGAAGAGTTGATGAGCTTACCTCCGGAGAAGATCTTATTGAGGTGGATGAACTTCCAGTTGAAGAAATCAGGATACAAGAAAATAGTCACAAACTTCTCTTCTGATGTGAAGGTAGACTATATCCAAGTCAAATATTCTAAATGACCATGATGCAACATTCCCCTGACTACTTCATTTACTTTTCGGTCTTGTTTTGCTTCTCTACTGTGGCATGATTATTGTCTTGAAAACATGAGTTAGTGATTGTCAAAGGTTTCAATGAAAATCAATTGAAATCATGGTGTTAGTATTTACTGGTAGAATCTTCTGCATGCAGGATGCAGAAGCTTATGCTCACCTTTTAAATGTTCTTGCGCCCGAGTATAGTAATCCATCCTCATTGACTGTGAAAGATACTTTACAAAGGGCAAAGTTAGTGCTTGAACATGCAGACAGAATGGGCTGTAAGAGATACTTAACTGCTAAGGATATTGTTGAGGGCTCTCCAAACCTTAACCTTGCCTTTGTTGCACATATTTTTCAGCATAGGTGAGAGTGGGCCTCTTCTCAAGCAAAATGCTAATTGAAATTGTAGCGTATTTGCGCTAGAATCAGAACCAGGGGAGCTGATTGCTATTTCGTGTCTGCAGGAATGGACTTTCAACTCAAACGCAACAGATATCTTTTCTTGAGATTTCGCCAGATGATGCACAAATCTCCAGAGAAGAGAGGGCATTTCGATTTTGGATCAATAGCTATGGAAACTCAAGCTATATTGACAACGTGTTTGAAGATCTCAGAAATGGGTCAGTAGAGCATAATAAATTCTCTCCATCAATTATGGCGCTTTGCGCACACCCGTTCAACTACAAATTTAGTCTATCATGTTCTATCCCATTCAAAGGCACAGGCTTGATCTTTGTTAACAATTCAAGTATGGTTATGAGAACAGAATAGGAAGTCCACAATGTATTTTTTTCTTAAAAATCTGGATATAGTTCTTACTTCAGTATTCAATTCCAATCTGAATAAAGTATATGTTCCTTTCCAGGTGGATTCTACTTGAGACACTTGACAAGATTTCACCAGGAATTGTTAATTGGAAGATTGCAAATAAACCTCCTATCAAACTGCCATTCAGAAAAGTAGAAAACTGCAACCAGGTTGTGAAAATTGGAAAACAACTAAAATTTTCCCTGGTCAATGTTGCTGGAAATGACATCGTACAAGGAAATAAAAAGTTGATATTAGGTATGATCCATGTCGGTATTAAGTTTACTTAATCTTTGGTGTAATTTATTTACTACAGATATCTTATTGACGTTCTTCAACTTCCATCAGTATACAGCTGGGTAGTCTTGTTAGATTCAAACTAATCTTTGCTATTCTTTTTAGCTTATCTCTGGCAGCTAATGAGATATAACATTCTCCAACTTCTGAAGAACTTGAGATTTCATTCCCATGGAAAGGAAATTACTGATGCCGACATTCTACAATGGGCTAATACCAAAGTGAACAACTCTGGAAGCCAGAGTCGTATGGAAAGTTTCAAGGTAAAAGTTATGGCTTACTCAATTATATGATGCAGTCAAGACAAATTTGACTTTAATTTTTTGAGGTTTAATCATAGACAATGCTTTACGAGAAGCTTTTGCACATATGAAACATTAGACAAATGCTTATATTTAATAAACTCACATTGTTTGCGAAGCATATTGACTGAGTTTGAGCTGATGATTTGTACTAAAGCTGCGGATTAGTTTGTCCAATAAGACTAGAACAGTAATATGAGCTGATGATTGGGAAATTTAGTTAATTCTTCCAGATAAACTTGATTTTATCAAAGACGGTAAACAAAATTGAAAGTTGATGATAATGGATGTTCCTGGTGATTTCCTATTGGAATTTTACAGGATAAAAGATTGTCGGATGGAATTTTTTTCCTTGAGTTGCTTAGCGCTGTTCAGCCCAGAGCAGTAAATTGGAGTCTTGTCACAAAAGGAGTAACTGGTACGCCTTTTCTAAATGCTGTGGGAAATGGTATGTTTCCATAGTTACTTCTAGCTAAATTTATGTGTTTGCCAACTTGGAATCAATGCAGATGAACAGAAAAAAATGAATGCATCCTACATCATCAGTATTGCGAGGAAGTTGGGATGTTCAATATTTTTACTTCCTGAAGACATAACTGAGGTGCTTAAAAAGTTGCAAGTATATTTATTTGCTTTGTAGACAAGATTGACACTGTAATGCCTCTATCAGGCATCGTTTACTACGATACTTTAGTTTCCATTACTATATTTTTTTATTGTTGCTGTTGTGTTCAATCACCTAAACGCAAATGCCTGCTTCAGGTAAATCAGAAGATGATTCTTACACTCACCGCGAGCATTATGTATTGGTTTCTGAAACAACCAATTGAGGACAAAGCACCTGGAACCTCTGATAGTGATACCGTATCAACATCAACGTTGGATGATTCTGCGTCCGAGTCATCGTTGGAAGAAAATGGAAATTTATAAGCAATCCCTTCAGCATGTAACTGAAGTTTATACATATTGTCTCTTCTATCCTCTTAATCTTTTCTTTCCTTCACTCTCTTTGTGAATTCTTTTGCAGCTATATTTCGTTGACATTTTCCTATAGGAAATTGGGTTGTTTTCGGATCAAATTTTGCTAAAGCAAATGTACTTGTGAATAGGCTTTTTCTTTTGTCGTAAGCCTTCTTTTTCCTTCTGTGTTCTTATATCTCAAATGTTCTTGGCACATGTAAACTCATTTTGGGTTGGTGGAAGCTAACATATATCCCTTCGTTGGAAGCAAACGATCGTAATAGCAGTTTTTTTTTTCCTCCTATGAAGATCTTGAAGCAAGGAAGAAAAAAGAACAATATTTTGGTTGACTTTTTCGTTGACAAATGTCTTGCATACCTTATTATGCACAAATGGGCATTTAACTATTGTGACAAATATAGTTTAGAAGATGTACTTAGTAACAAGGAAGAGGTGTTTCTATTCAAGCTTCTAGGTGAGCACTTTGTCTATAAAATCATTGAAGAAGCACCCTGACATGTCTGGTAAACCATTGTTCTTAGTTAAATGGAGACTTGGATTAGACTTAAAATGAGTTAAGATGAAGCACTTACTAGTATGAGTTAGGTTCTACAATCTTCCACTTAAATATTGGTCAACTCTAGGACTAAGCTACATTGCCAACTTTATAGGAAAACTTTTATGTTTAAATGAAAATTTTGCTAGGATTTACATTGAGGATGACTTTCAAGCTCCCATTCTAGGCTAGCTTCCAATGATGAGATTAGACGAAAATAAGGATCTGATAGAAGACCATATAATCATGAGCTAGTAATGAAAGCCTTCCCTTATGACTGGGAAAAAGATATGGACAGAAATAGGTAAGAAATTGCATAAGGTCTTTATGCAGGACTCCAAGGGTAAAATGTTACATATAATCAACCTCAAGATGATAATTAGGACATTATAGAAAAGGCTCGACTTCTAAAGCTCTTATTACATCCACAAGCGACTTGCCAAGTGAAAGCCCCGTAATGGAAATCATTTTTGGTGAGGAATCATTTATAGGATTGAACACTATATTAGCTAGTCAAGAGGAAGCCCTTTTAGAAGTACAGATATCTCCTATAAACTATTGGAATAGAACATCTCCCAAACTCTATGCCTAGCTTCTTCAAAAAGGAAAATAGGAAGGTAGTCTAAAAAAAGGTGGCTTCATCTCCTATATTCCCGTGATCTTAGCTTGTAATTTTAGGGAAATGAATTGTCCCAAAAAGAAGTAAATGGTTCAAAATTATCTAGACTTGAATAAATAGTGTATAGTTAGTTTGTTGGAAACCAAAAGAAATGAATACAAGCTTCATTCAATCCAATAGGTGTTTGAAAAAAAGTGGGAGGTTAACAATCACCAATACTATTATTTTGAAAGAATAGTGGTAGAATTTAATTGTGATAGAGTGATAATCAATTACGGAGCAAAGTGTTGTCCCATCAAATAGGTGCATAGTCTTAAGCTAATGCTGGCGGAGATGAGGACACTCTGTTAGATATGGAACCTTATTAAGAGAGATAAGGTTATGAATGAAATGGTAAGAGACAAATTAAAGGTGACTAATATTAATAAAAAATTAAGAGAGACATGGTTTAGGTGGTTTGGACATGTTAATAGAAGAACCCTGACGCTTCAATGAGAAGGTGCAAGAAGATTATACTTAGAGACTATAAGTTGAAAAAAAGGAAGGCTTAAGGAGAACTAAAGGGAGGTGATCAAGAATGATATAACTTTACTGGAACTTACATAGGATTTAGCTCTTAATAGAAAACTCTTGTAATAGGATATGGTAAAAGGATTTCACATAGAGAGGTTCTTTTTCTTTCTTATAAGTCTTTTGAACATTTTCCTTCAAATCTTATGTCTTGTATGTAACCTAAGGGGCCGTTTGGTTTTACTTTTGTTTTTCTGTTGTTGTTTTTAGTTTCTGTTTCCTGTTTTTAGTTTCTGTTTTTTTTCCTAAAAAAACGAAAACCTGTTTGGATGAGGTTTACAATATAAAAACTGAAAATAAAAACCTGTTTGGTTGAGATTTTTAATAAAAAACTGAAATTAAAAATATGTTTGGTTTATTATTATTATTATTATTATTATTATTATTATTATTATTATTATTATTATTATTATTAT
>JANKYE010000013.1:6189334-6200232 GCA_032467995.1 Erythroxylum dillonii
AAATGTAATTATTATCCTTTTATGAATTGTTATTCCATCCAACACATCACATGTACAAGATTTAACAATTCAAAATCATCTTCTTTCTTTCACCAAAGATTGGTTTGGTTATTCTTTAACTTTAACAAGTTTCATAAGTTTCATAATCAAAAGAATACATATATCCTTGTTTGTAAATTTATGATTTGTTGATTTAACTAACATGATATAAAAGTACCGTCTCAATTATCTAACTTTGCATTTTTGCCACTTATGTTAAGCATAAGTCTCATTTGATCCAACACATACAAACTATTTGTATAAATTAACTAATTTTACCCAACAATCTATTTGTATCATGCTTTGAACGTTAGAGTAATGTTCAATCTAAAATCACGATCAAATACCCAAAAGCATGAATTAGAAATATATATGATCTCTATCATACTAAGAAATACGTAAGAAAAGCCATGCAATTATTTCTTATAATGGAAACTATTATTATATTATAGCAAATGCTTTCAATTATATTCCATGCTTATGCTTTTAATAGGCTAAATTAAGTGAAACAATTTCATCATAGTACAATACCTCTCAGCTCTACTTCATATAACCTTTAACATCTTGTAATCATGATGTTGACATATATCTTACATGTTGTCATCAAAGTTTATGAGACATTATTTCACTCAAAATGTCAATATATTTTGTCATTTATATGATTTTGACATATTTACAAAAAAATTAATATCAAATTCTCAACAAGGATTAATAGCTAAATTGCATAATAGACATACAACTTTTTTTTCTAACATAACTTATGTCCAAGAAATTCAGTTCACTAACTTAGTATCAACTATACTAAACAACGTATATTCTACTCAAAACAAAATATAAATGTAAGAAAAGCAATTATTGGTTATAAGTCATGACTAACGTATATGATCAATATTTTCATCAAGTATTTGGTTACTCTAACTTTTTATTCGAAATAAAAGCCCTTACTATTATTCATAAAGATTATTTTAATTTTTTTTATCTCATCGTATCTATCAAACTGTTTATGAAACTAGTTCTCTTAATTCAATATATGATTATTGTTATAGGCCGACACTCATGCAGCTACAGTAATTAAGATGAAACAGTTTTAGAAACAACTTAAAGGATGCAATAAGAAAAAGATTAAGTTTTGAGATAAAGTATGAATTAAAGTTTATGCTTTATTATAATTTATTTGTTAACTATTTTATAAAATTTTATGGTATCTTATCTTCAAGACTGCCAAGAGAGGCCCTAATTATACGGTCGTTTTATTGTTTATTCCCAATTTTGTAAAAAGGCCGGTTATTGTTGGACCATGGAAAGCAAAAGATAAGAAGATATATGTGGAAGACTCCCTATTACTTACGTAAACGCAAAGCAGGTGGGACATATTTTCTGCAGTTTATCGGTGAAGTCCAGTTAGGAGAGCATGAAGAGCCTCGATCCGAGGTCAGTGAAGGACAACAAACAGTGATTTCATATAGAAATAGTGAAGTCATGTGATTCGAAAGGTTAAAGAAGGGCTTAGAGGTACAGACAGGTAGTGTGTGTGGGTGGCCTGTTCATACTTAAATTCAAGAAAAGTTAATACAGTAGGTAGTGAAACATGTCTATGCCATAATTGCGCGTCAAGTTAAGGAATCTAACCCTCAGGACCATACTTTCTGATTGCTCAATTCTGACACCTGGTGTATGTAGTTGGTGACGGGTCAATCGTTAAGTATCTCAACTTCTCAACTTTGACTATGGAATCACATAACAGTTCAAACCCGTCGCTTGCAGCTCGTTTCACCAATTCTTTGGAGAGTTTGCCTGAATGTCACATCTATTAATTGAAGAATATGATGCATTTCAGCACAAATTCTTGTATGACACAAAAAGAACATATAAAAGATAAAAGGAAAATGTAGTTAGTGATATGCGGGTGATAACCACACTATAAATTATACTACCATTCAGTATATTTACTACTATAATTATAAACAGAAGTTGATAGGATCTATTCAAAATAAATAATACTATAATTATAAACAAAAGTTAATAGAATGTATTAAAAATAAATAAGGACTTTAGTGAAAAATAAGGAAACTATTTTTGAGTATAAGCTATACCCTACTTTCATGCAAACTATGTAAGTACTCTATTTATTCAATATCACATTTACGTACAAAGAATACTATCAAGTATTATAAGATATGCACTTTTAAATAGGAATATATGGAGTAAACGAAAAGAATTTCATGCCTTAATATAAATTATACCAGCACTTATTACATTCAAAACTACTACTAGAAATAGAAATTACTACCACACATTTTAAATAACATCATTAGTGAAAAATGAAAATAACACTGAGTATAAACCATACTCTACCTTATTACCAACTATACTAATATTATATCTATTTAATATAATGTCTATGTATAAAAAAAATCATCATTCAGTACAGATAAGCAAGATTTACACTTTTAAATGCAAATATATTGACCGAATGAAAATAATATATGATTGAATATATTTGCAAGTGCACAAAATTAATTGTAACAAATAATAAAATTTGCAATATGCCAAAGTATTGATCCCATATGATTATAACTACTACACTTAAAAAATCCTAATCAAATAATAAAAATAAATAGAATAAGAATTTATGAAAAGCATTTAAATTACTAACTAATAAAAACAAGATAATTAAGTGGTAAAAAGGAATTAAGAAGGATAAATGCTAACATTTTGAGATTTACTTACATGGATTTCTAATTATCGTGTAAGATTAATTATTAAGGTTGAAATAACAGTTAACCTAATTTATCTAGGTCCTATCTCCAAACACACAAGTATATTCAAACTAGTTAATTATCACTTTCTGAAGAACATTACGTCTAATCAAACTCATTAAGCATAGTTAACCTCTTTAGTTATCACAATACTCTAGGAAATCCCTTTCTCTAAATCTAAAACGTTCATTCTCCTAGTGCATAAATTATACTTCACCTTCTTTTGTTTTACACTATCCCTATGATTGAATCTATGATGGCTAGCCACAAATCTAATAATTAAGAGCAAAGAGAAAAAATTCAACCAAAAAATAACTATTCATACATTAATAATTTAAATACCTATCACAAACTATATCTATAACCCTAACTTGAGATTTGGTTATTATACATCAGGCAAAACTAAAACTAATTAATCTTAACTTAAAAGAAAGAAGGGAAGAAAGAGTTAGAATAGTTGCTATGATTATCCTCCAATCTTGCTCTAAACCCCTACTTGATGCTAAGAAACCCTAAAACTAACAACTGAATGACAAGAAAGGTTTTCAGCAGCCTCTAAAGTCTCTTATAAAGAACCCTAATAAGAATATTTACAAGCTAGGTTTAAATGAATGAGTCCTAAGTTTGAGATGAAATTATGTTTCTACATGTCCTCAAATTACGTTTTATATGATTGACACCAAAAAAACTTCCACATTAGTTCCAGCTAGCTTTTGAAACTTCTTAATTTGGTTCTAATATGACACTATATTTTGGAATAGTGTCATGTTTCCTAATTCATTAATTTCCTCCAGCTTTCAACATCTTTGAGCTTTAATTAATATCTGATGGATTCTACAAAGTTATTTCCCATCATGTTAGCTTCTAATTAGAGAATGATGCACTTAAATGTGTGATTTTTCATTCAAATCGTCACATACAAGACAATGACTTAAGCATAGGAAAGCATTATATAATTCATAAAAAGCATGCTATAAAGATGCTCCATTATGGCTAATTTAACCCCTAATTACATGTAAAATATAGCCTTATTAAATTTTCCTATACTTAAATTCATTGCTTTTCCTTAAGAAACTAATAACCTAAACCTCTAAGTATCTGAAAAAAAATAAATAATTCCACTTTCATAGGTGTACAATAACATTTAACATATGGCATAAGCCTTTAAAATCCTAGGTATTCGAGTGGAGGAGTTATAATCCCCTAAGGGTATACTAAAATGATACACAAACATTAGCCCACGTATATTAGTTAAACACACAATATTTCTTAAATAGTCACTATATAATTAAAACAATGTGAATACTATTCTACCTCCTTCATTAAGTTCACAAATTTTGAATTAACAATATTTCTCACAAGGTATCACTCATTTACATAAGTTTTTTAAAAATTTTCAATAAAGCATGCTCATAGTTTTCTTATGAAATTGAAATTACCCTATATTTGAAAATTATCTAATCTCCACTACTTAAATAGATATATACAAGAATATATCAAAAGGTCTTTGAATTAGGTTATAATGAGGCCAAAATGCTAAATAGGTTTATAAAGGAAAGGAATATAAAAAATAAAATATTCACAACAAGTAGAGCATCTAAATCAAGAAACTAAAAAAAAATCTCTACCAACTCCTCATATCTCACAAAAATTTGTTCTTGCTTCATTCTTTTTAAGTGGAAGAAAACAAAGTCAAATGATTTTCCTTTGTACATTGCCTTTTCATACACATCGTCCTCTACCCTACACTTATTTCTTTGCATACTATCCCCAATAACATCAAAACACTAACAAAAGCTCTATTAATTATGAATTAAAGAGTAATTACTTGTTTTCTTTTTACGCTCAAGGTTCTTTGAGAAAGAATTATGAAGCAAAAAGGTTAGAATTTCATATTTGATGCAATGGGTTAACTAATGATTCAATGTATAAAGGGAAAGCAATTTGGATTAAATGAAAATTATTGTGCCTTTTTCATTTTAAAGCTTGTGCATACCTTACATGTAATCTTTAAAAGATGACATGCAAATTATTGAAATATAAATTCAAAGAAAATATCCACATTTGAAAAAGAAAGTATTATATGTTAGCTCAAACTATCACAGGATACACATGTCAAATCAAAGTATTATCATTTAATAAACTTGGTTTGCTAGCATTCCCAAAGTCAAGTTTTGCAAATCAACTACTAAATTATATTACGTACCAAATTTTTTACAATTAATATCAACATAGAATTATGTATACACTTATACTATTATCCTAAGTAATTATTAAGATCCTAAACACAAAATAAAAAGAATTTAAACTAGAAAATTAAAAAAAATTCTAAAATTTCACCTAACATACTTAAGAATGGCATTGTCCTCCATATTAGATAAGGAAGACAATAAAAGCGAGCATGAGAGATAATCAAGGTAGAGAAATCTCCCCCAAGTTCATGCAAGGTTGGTGAGGTAAAATCCCAAAAGTTATGATAAAAGAATCTTTTGAAGAAATTAAATAAACATTAGTATAACACTAAAACTAATAAATTATAATAAAAGTAAAGTTAGCATGTTTGGTTGCTTCCCAATAAGCACTTCTTTAGAGGTCTTTTAGTTGGACTTCCTATTTCACTTTTCACTTATATAGGATCTCCAATTGGATGAACTTAATTAACTTGCTGCATCAAACTTAAAGAAGAGAATATGTTAATAGGATAAATTTTATTATCTCTTAAATGTGCATAATGCTAGTGAGTAGGCTTGGCAATTAAGCCCCAACTAGCCTGAGTTGAATTCAAATAGGTTTAGGTGAGTTTGATCAAACTTCAAGTAAGGCTTGGTCCTTTTGTGAAAATTTTGAGCTTTAGGTTAGTGAATGGAAGCCCAAAAGTCGAAACAACATTGTTTTTAAATTTTAAATTAAAAAATAGTCAAGTCAAGCTTGGGTCTAATGCCATTGCTACCATTGAGGAGGTAATTTCTTCAATTTTAGGTCAAGTTCTTCTTTGGTAGATGATAAGGGTTTAGGCTTTCCTTCTTCTAATTCCTTGAAAACTTGAGAATGCTAATATCTTAGCCTTCTCCTTCTAGCCTAAAAGCACACTCTATAGGTTTATGATCCTCTTTCTTTCATTAATCCCTAAATTTATACTTGTTTTCAAATGGTTATCATATTTAATTCTAGGTAATTCCTTATGCACAATTAAGTCTATGATGTCCATTTTATAACACTCATTATTAAGGTTAGGTCCTTTCATAACCTTAAGATGTTAAAGTCCACCTTCTCCTTGCTCACCCTAAGTGTTAACTTACCCTCATCCATATTAGTCAATGCCCCTTTAGTAGCAAAGACAAGTTCTCCTTAAGATGATGGGAACCCCCACATCATACTCCAAACCCATTAACAAGAAATTTGTAAGAAAAGTTAGTTTCTCTAATTTAACCAGCAGATATTCCATTATCCCAATTGGGTACCTAAAAGATCAATCGATTAGTTAAAGTGACACATTTGTTAACTTAAGTTATCCCATACCAATATTTCTTAACAAAAAGTTAAAGGCGTCATATTTATATTTGCACCTATATCATATAAACAGTTATGAACATTAGAAGCACCAATATGGTAAGGAATAAAAAGAATTCCTAAATCCTTTAACTTTGGAGGTGATTTATTTTGTAAGATCGCACTACTTTTTGGTTAAAGTCACCTTAACATAACCCTCAAGTTTATTTTTATTGGAGAAAATATTCTCCAAAAACTTTATTTATGATGACATTTGAGCTGATACTTCAAAAAAGATTATGTTGACATGCATCTTCTTAAATATTTTAAGGAACTTCTTAAAGTTGTCCTCATCCTTTCTCTTATTCAATCTCTAAGAGTTAGAATAAGTGACCTATAAGGTTTGATTGAGGATTGTAGCTTTAGTTCAAGATTAACGCCAAATGTAAATGATATCAATGCCAATTTATTATATCCAATTTGTCCTCTAAATCAAGACCTAGACTAATACTGTTAAAAAATGTGACTAGTGCTAGTTTGTTTTTGTTTCCTCCATTTTCTCCCTCTTTTTTAGGCTTTCCAAACTTTATGTTTGATTCTTCCTAGCGGTTACAACATCAAATATTTTGCTACTCCTCTATAAGATAGTGCACACTTCATCTCTGTGTTTTGCCTTAATATTACTAGGATGCTTTCCTTAACATCTTTCACTTCTCATCTTGGCAAATTCGTTCACTTGCACCTTCAAGTTATGAATGGATCCACTATTTGTCTAAACCACTTTTTCTAGTTTTCCCTAGTTATCCTACTTTGTATCAATGGAAGAAATATATCATTTAAGCATCTCTTCCATCCCATTACCCTATGAAGATGGTGGTTGTCAAAAATGAGGTCATTGTTAGAACCCATGTGGTCTAATAAGTTTGTCTATTTTAACTCCATTCTTCTTTTATAAGAAAATTGTGCGATTCCTCAACCTGGGATTATAATTGATAGAGAGTGGATCATTCTTTAGTTGTGTTACTAAAAATTAAGCAATATAATTAGCCTCTTTATAGTAATTTGAGGTTGAATCCATTATACACGCAAGATATTCATCATTTATAGTATTATTATCATAGCATATGGATCGTATTTTAGATAATTCTAGAGGATTTAGCACTTAAAATAAAAAGTATTTTTATTTTAGGTCCTATGTTTACCTCATCAATTAAAAGGAGAGAGTTTAGAGAAGAATTGGACAAATTTAGGGCAAATGTGAAAGAATTAGAGGACCTTAGAACATGACATCTACAAGCCACCGTGTTAAGGTTGTTTTCCATAATGGTCATTTTTGCTCTACCCTTGCATCTCTATTCACCTTTGTGATATTCCTAGATCAAGATACATAGATCCTACACATTCCTATATAGGTTTTATATTAATGGTGAAAATGTTTAGAAAAGTTATAAAACATGTCAAACACAACACAACCTCCTATATATACCTGAGTTAGGGGCGTGTAGCTCATTAATGATTAGCGTTTCAAATTAAAAAAAGGAATTTTTTTTATGTAAGCAAGGGTTAGAAAGCATTATAAATTCAATTGGAAGCTATTGTACATTGGTTATTAATCAAGAACAAGTCAACCTTCTAAGATAGACAATATTTCAATAAAGATCTACTAAAGATTAAAAAACCAGGACTCATCATAATGATCTATTTTTTCTTCTTTCTTTATTATTTTTATGTTGTTATTTCTTGTTTGATTATGAACTAACTAGGATATAGATTTAAGTAGGAAGAACCATAGAATGGAACCTATGATTGATTGATTTTTTGGTTTAATGAAGTGCTAGTTTTCTTAAGATATCTTTATATTTATATAATTAATTGAATTAAAAGAGAGAATGTGGATGATTAAATTATTTGATTCATGCATCAAGATTCGAGAGAAAAGATGTATGGTTAGATCATAATATAGGTAAAAAGGGTTAAGCATAAGCCATTTTGAGAGAAAGTTATAAGATCTTCCGATTTAGGTTAAAACTTATAAGAAGGTTCTCATAGCTAATTAATGCCTTCTTAGGTTGTCTTAATTTGAAAGACATCGATTAACTAATCTAAGGGTGGGATTTATATGTCTTTAGAGAGTATCATTTTAACTTAGGAATTCTTACTATTCCAAGAAACTAGAAGTATTCATTAAATCAAAGTGAAACTAAATTTCATAAAGTCCTAGGAGAAAGCTTACCTAAGTCTAATTTTATTCATATATTCACTTATCATTGATCACAATTTTATTTTGGTATTTATCTTTATTATTTATTTTCACCCTCAATTAATCTTAAATTGTCGATCCAGCTTATTAAGTTTATAAATTGTCGATAATTCACTAACAATCCTTGTGGGATGAACCCATACTCATTGGGTTAGCTATAGTTACACTGTGCCCTTATAGTTAGAACATAGACAAAACTAAGTTTTTGGTATTGTTAAATTAAGGAAATAATCATAAACCGAAAGTATTCAGGCTATACATATAACAATTAAAAAATATAAGATACCTTTAATATGGTAAGGCCTAGAAATGAAATTCTTGTGTGATTCTAGCTTGAGGATAGGGAAATAAAACCAAAATGGTAATATATTAAGAATGTGAACAAGTCACATATCTTTATGCCATGTGACAGTACCTTAGCAAGATCCTAAAAAGCATCACCTTATAAGTAGAATGATTTTAATGTCATTACTAGACTTTTTCTTAGATATATTTTATTCTAGTAATTAGAAACAAAATTTAGGGTGTTAAAATTTATAAGTAAATGGAACTTTGATAGAAAACACTTTAACAAAATTAGAGTAGAGTTAGGTTGTTTACTATTTAAAACTTGGTGCATTTTGGTCATGTAAAATAATATTCAACATATTTGATAAGGACTTGATGATAATTACACATTGATTGACAAGAAAATATAATAAGGGAACCTAAAGTGATGACTAAGGCATATATAGCTTCTAAAAGCTTCGTTTAATTATTTTTGGAATGGGACACGTGCTTGACAAAATGACATTATAATAAAAGTGTATACTGCTCTACTTTAATAGTTTTCTTGTTATAATTCTTATTTGTAGTTTAGCTATACATTTTATTAAATATTGTTTCAGAAGAATTAAAGAACTCACCAATTTTAAGAAATTTAGAAAAAAATGAAATTTAAGAAAATTAAATAAACCAAATCTCAAGAGTAAAGCAAGAGAACAATGATTAAAAGCTTTAGGATAAGTTTCAAGATTAAAAAATAAAATAAGGTGGAGAATTTAATTTCATTGGTTACTTGCATCCTAAGATTTTATTTGTAGATATTGAGACCAAGTGAAAATAAAATTGCTATTAAGTATTAACATAATCCATGAAAATTAGTAATTGCTTCTAAAATATAATTCTAATTCAATTAATTTGTCAAAAGCTTGAATAAAGGAACAATTAACAAAGTAAGACTTTTGCTTTAAATAGGGTGATAATTAATGATGATGCAACTCCAAGGACCTAACACAATGGTGATATGAAGAGAAAGCAAAAAATGACAAAACTGACATATAAATGGTGTAATAGAAACTAAACCCCAAAGCACTAATACACAAAGAGATCGCAACTAACCTTACTATAGGAGTCCTTTCCTTGAGTTACTTGTCCTATATTATATACCTCTGCCTAACTGAAACCATCTAGATCTAAACTACAAATTATAGTATATGTAATTCATCATATCCATTTAAATATACACATGGGGTTTCTATAAAAATTTAGCTAAATTTCAAGTGAAGCATCACTCTTCCTTACCAATTCCTGTTCTTCTTTTCTAGTTGAAAGATAAAAGAAAAACTCAGTTTGCTCTATGTGCCTACATACTTATGCTTACTACTAACCTTGAAAGCTAGCTAGTCCTTTATATATTATGAGAAATTCAAACATTTTATGGAAGACAAACTTATTTTATGACTATATTGGTTTTAGTTTAAAATTTGGGTTTTTAGTGTTATTAAGGAAACTAACTGTCTATAAAAATTCCATCTTAAAGTGTGCTTATTATCCTTCTAATAAAAGCAAGTAAAACTCCATCACCAAGTCCTTATTCTTGTAAGAATTACCGATTCCTTGGTTGGGATAAGAGATTTGTGCACTAAAAGCTCTTGGATTGATTAAAACAATGTCATCGTCTATAATAGAAATAATGGGTGCTAATTTTGTAGGACTACATTGAAGGTGACTAACTTTTTTCATTTGACATGAATATCTAATAAAAATCATAATCTAAGATAATCTACCATTCATGTTGTATAAGGTTCTTTTTAAGAAGTCCATAACACTAGAGTCCTTTAGGTAAATTGGATACAATTTTTCTCATCTTTATTGAAAATATTTTGTTAAATAATATATCTATACCTAACAATAATCAATTTTATATGTATGAGGCTGATATGGAGGTAAAACTAAAAGGAAGTTTGATTTGTACTCACCTTATAGGTAAGAACCACAAGACACAGATACACAATCTCTCTCTCTCTCTCTCTCTCTCTCTCTCTCTCTCTCTCTCTCACACACACACACACACACACACACACACACAC
>JANKYE010000013.1:6286712-6297143 GCA_032467995.1 Erythroxylum dillonii
TGTTCAAGCGGAGTGTGCTAATACTATGAAGAAGAGAAAAAGAAAGTCTTTCACAACCACCTGGAGTGAAAATGATTCTGAAAGTGATTTGGGCAGTGAAGAAGAATTAGCAAACAATGTTACATTGGTTGCATTACACAGCAAAAGTCCAGTTACTTGTCTAACAGTAACTGAGAAGGAAGTAACTGATACCAGAACAGGGAGAAAATTTGAAAATTTCGAAATCAGTTCAGTTCGGGATACAATATCAGACTATGATAGTGACAGAAGTGGTCCTGATGATAAAAATGGGGATATTTACGAGACTTACAAGGCTTTGTATGCAAAATGGATGAAAACGCATAAAAAGAGTGAAAGATTGAAAGAAGAGAATCTTTGTCTGAAAAATACTGTACAAGACTTAGAAAAGAAGCTGATGTTGACATCAAATGAGCTTGGTGAAGCTACAATGAAATTAGTAAGTACCGAAAAGGGATTGAGAATGTTAAATGGAGGTACCAAAAAGCTAGAAAATTTATTAGAAATTGGTATATTAAAAGGGGATCTTCAAGGTATTGGCTATAAGGGTGAGTGCTCTAAAGTGAATGAGAAGAAAGATGATATATCCAAATTTTTCTGAGAAGAAGAAACATAAAAAAAGAATCAAAGATTTATACCCACTTGTCACTTTTGTGGAGTCATTGGACATATAAGGCCAAGATGTTATCAGTTACTACAAATGATATTTCAAAGGGGTCAATTAAATTTTCAACAGCATCCCATGATATCAAAGCAAGCTTGGATTAGAAAGGGTCAAGTACAAGCATAAAAACGTAGTGAAGGAAAAACAAGAAAATGCCCAGATTTGCAGTTAGTTACTATAGATGAAGTAACTGCAGAAAGTGACTTACAGTTAGTTACTGCAGATGGAGCAGCTGCTGAAAGTGGTTTACAGTTAGTTACTGCTGAGGAAGTAACTGCAGAAATTGAAGACCTTTCAATTACTTCGAATGATGAACCAACCAAAACAATGGTAGCTGATTTGAACTGAGGTTCCTCATCTCGAATCCGAAGAAACCATCCAGCAGAAAATGTTATTGGGGATGTGAGCGAAAGAAGAAAAACAAGAGAAAGGAAAAAGGTTGATAATCGAGAACTTGCAGGCTATTTATGTGACACTTCTTCATTCGAGCCAAAAATTAAGTCCAGGTTTGAGATTCTTCGAAGGGTTCAGGGACAATGTGCTTTACACCTTTGAACTATTTTTTTATATTACAAAAAAAAACAAAAAAAAACGAAAAAAAAGATTTTTTGTTTTTTTAGTTTTATGTTGCTATTGACGTCTCATCTTTTAATAGTTTGCTTAGTGACTTCTATTTGGCTCTACTAAGACTATTCAGCTCTCTCATCAGTATGGATCTCTCTCGGGTATCTCTCTCTCTTTCGGGCATATCTCTCAGTGTTTTGAATGGTGATAAATTGTCCTCTTGGCGTGCTTATAACTCTTCCGCTGGTATGATTACACTTCTGACATTATCTTGTTCCCAAGGGCGAGACATCAGATTGTTTATGGTGAATGTTCCATTCAGGGGGAGATTTCAAGATATATGTGTGACTATTCGACTTACTTTTTAGCATCTTTTTGTCCCAAGGGGAGAAATTTGGATGATTGGATAAACTTGATGTTCTTTGGATCTTGATGTTTGATCAAGGGGAGTATTTACTTATATGTCCAATTATGTTATTTTGGGGGAGTTTCATGTTTGTGACAAAAATGCCAAAAAGGGGGAGATTGTTAGGATATATGTTTGGGCATTATTTATTAATTGGACATATAAGATATTAGTTGGATAATGACTTGAATTCAAAAAGTATGTGGATAATTTTTTAGTTGAAAAAGAATCTTATCTTGGATTGAATTCTTTTATCATGTTGGCATTTGAATAATGTACGTTTGGATTTTTGGATGATTCTGCGTGTTGGAATTGCAGCATGATTGTTGTGTTAATTGAAGTAGAGAATAAAAACACAACGGATTTGGGGATGTGAGGATCATTAAGTGGATAGTGGGCGTGCAGGGGCTTACGTGAGTAAAAAAGTCCTATTGGCATCATTGGTTATCATATAAGCAATAAATGCCCCTTTCCACGTATGCTTGTCAGTTGATAGGTCTTTGATTATGTTTTCCCAATATCATATACGACACTAGCAGAAACGTTTCTCCTTGTTTTTGCTCTATTATGAGGTTATCATGTTGAAGCGTAACTTCAGTTGTTGCGTTTTCAATCAATTCGAGACGATATATATAGCTGAAGGTGTGTGGGTAATTTCTGGTTGGTTGGAGAATGGCTCTTCTATGTCTATAGTATGGTTGATATGAATTAAGTGGGAGCTATATCACGGCTGTTGTTTCTTTTAATTTTTTAGTGTACTGCGTGGGCGTGCATTGGTGCATTAGTGGTTCACGAGCGTGTTTTGATCTAGTTCAAGGAAGTGAAATTTATTGGGAAGTTGTTCTTTCTTTTTTCTCAAGTGTATTATTATTTTGTTCTTAGTTGATTGATCACTTGAGTTGTTTATTTTCTATCTTTACTATTGAGTTTATTGAGAAAATCCTCTGTTGAGGTTAGTATAAGGTGGTCATACTATTGGGTGTGAAATTCTTTTACGGGAAGTGAGGTTGAGGGATAGTGTCAAGGGTTGAGTGGTGTCGGCTCAGTAAAGCCTTGAATAATTCTATTTTATTTTCGTGAAAGTTATTAAGTGGGTGAGGGCCCCGCAGACGTAAACAAGGTGTGCCGAACTGCGTTACCAAAGTTTTGGTGTCTTTATTATTTTGCGATTGTGAGATTTTATTCTATTGGTGTCAAAGAAATTTGTGGATAGTTTGCGAAATAATTAACCCCCTTCGGTTTTTCAAAGATGATAGTCAATATTGTTGTGTTTGGTTCGTTTATGGAAGACATCATTGTGGGCAATTTGCATGGCAATGTGATTATCATTAAAGAAACTGCAGAAGAGGAAGTGACATTTATATTCTGAAGCAACCATCATAACCAGAGGGGTTTAGATATAGTATCAGCAAGATGATGATATTCTAGTTTAGTGATAAAGCAAGAGACACTAGCTAGTAGTGAATAGACATTAGCTAGTAGTTAATGAGGCCAGTATGAGAGATAAGATTAGTGACATAATTTGCTTGTGAAAAATAGTAACTAGAGTTATCAGATGATACTTCAAGACCTAAAAAATAGCTTAGATTACCTAAGTCTTATTTCAAATTGTTGATGGAGGAAGGATTTAAGAGTATAGGTAACCTGAATGTCATTATTAGTTATTATCATGTCATCAACATAAAAGAGAAGAGTGCATCCTTGATCTATTTTACTAAGGAACAAAGCATGATCATAAGAGTTGAACTTAAAACCAAGGCGGTCAATAGTTGAGCTAAATTTCGCAAACTAAGCTCGATGAGCTTAATTAAGTCTATACAAGGTGTAGCGAAGGTGACAAACTTTATTAAATGGATGATCATATTCATAAGGAGGTTACATATACATTTCTTTGGTGAGATCATAAGAAAGGCATTCTTAATATCCATTAGGAATAGTTCCCAATGCTTGTTGGCAACAACAACGATAAGATAAAGGATTGAAGTCAAACAAGCTACAGGAGCAAATGTCTCCTCATAATCAATTATAGATTCTTGAGTAAACCATTTAGGAACTAGTTTGGCTTTGTATCTTTCAACATATCCATAAGTTTGAGTATTAATTTTATAGACCTACTTGCAGCTAATAACATACTTATCTAGAAATAAGAAAACTAAACCCCAAGTACTAATTTTAGAAAGATCCTGTACTTCTTCTGCCATTGCTTTATACCTTAAAGGGTCCAAAGTTGGCCTTGTGATAGGTGTGAAGTTCATATAATGAGACAATAATGGAATAAATATGAAAATACTTAAGACAAACAATGGGGTGACTCATTTGAGTAGAACGAAGAAGAAATTGTTAAGACTCAGTAGGTTCTGATGAAGAAGTAGAAGGGGAAGAGTTGATTGGTGAAGTTAGAGTATCCATAATTGAGGAAGATACAATGGGAGTAGTATCAAGAAATAAAGATATGATGGGGTTTGAAAAAAAGTGTTGGGAATGTTTGCTAACCTGGAATTTTGAAAGTGTGGAAAACATTTATATATTCTCAAAATGTTACATATCGAAGATACAAAGTCTTTGAGATAGGAGATCCCAACATCTTTATGTTTTATGTTATACCCAAGGAAACGACATAAGCGTGCTTGTAGTTCTAGATTGGTGTATTCACGAGGTTGTAGAAGAAGAAAGGAAACATAACTAAAAACCTTAAGAGACCGATAGTCAATAGCACAATTGAATAAGCACTCATAAAGAGAGATGTTACCTATGATATGAGAAGAGATATGATTGATAATGTAGGCAACATTAAGAGTTACTTCTCCCCAAAAGATTTCAGGAAGGAAGAGGATATAGGGAGGGCTTAAATAGCATGAAAAATATGCCTATGATTGCATTATGCTCGACCATTTTATTGAGAGGTATTTAGACACGATCTTTTCCCAACATCTTTATGTTTTATGTTATACCTAAGGAAACAACATAAGCGTGCTTGTAGTTCTAGATTGGTGTATTCACGAGGTTGTAGAAGAAGAAAGGAAACACAACTAAAAACCTTAAGAGACCGATAGTTAATAGCACAATTGAATAAGCACTCATAAAGAGAGATGTTACCTATGATATGAGAAGGGATATGATTGATAGTGTAGGCAACATTAAGAGTTACTTCTCCCTAAAATATTTCAGGAAGGAAGAGGATATGAGGAGGGCTTAAATAGCATGAAAAATATGCCTATGATTGCATTATGCTCGACCATTTTATTGAGAGGTATTTAGACACGATCTTTAAATAATAGTCTCTTTTTTAGAAAGGAAGTGGGTGAGATTTGTATCTTTATATTACATGGCATTATTAGTGTGAAATATTTTAATCTTGCAAGAGAACTGGGTTTGAATCATGCTATCAAAGCAAGTGTAAATAGAAAATAGTTCATATTTATGATGCATTAGATAAATCCATGTATAATGATAAAAACGTCAACAAAGGTCAGATAATATCTAAACCACCTATAATTTCATAACAAGCGAGCGAGGCCTTAAATGTCAAAGTGGATCACATCAAAAAATACTGAAAAAATTGTCATGAATTGAAAAAAGGGTAAAATATGACCTTTGGAAAGTTGATAAGAGACATAATTAAAGTGTTTTATCTTAACAAAGCTTAAAGAGATTAGAGATCCTAATCTAATAGCAGAAAGATGAATAAGACGAGAATGCCAAATATGAGAAGTGATAGTACCAACAACACATTTGGATGGGAGACTCAGGAAAATAAACTTAAACAGTTGTCCAACCTTGTGCCATGACCTAAGAATCTAACATATTTGTGGATCTTGCATAATTCAACCACAACTTAAAAAGGACAAGTCAACTTCATGTTTATAATCATACAACAAAAATATGATTTAATAATAGTTTAGGAATAAGAAAAAGTTTTAGGTGAAACTAATTTGGGTAAGTTGTGCATATACTCTGAACATGCATAATAGAATTATTAGCAGTATAAACAATATATGGGACTGATGGTGTTTTTAAAGATTCCAGAATGGAATAATTAGAGACGACATAGTTACAACAAGCAGAATTAAACTACTATGAGGTTGAAGTATTTGATGTGATAGACAAGGCATAAGAGGATATAGTACTAGAATTTGGATGAAATTACTCTTTCAATTATTCAATATTGTTATTTATATTTATATTTTCCTAACATGTTATCGTCACAACGGTCTAATAAAGAAAACAGTATGCATTTTTCTTATCCCAATATGTTGAATCTTACTAAATTAGAATTTACTATTCTTAATATTTCTAAAAGGTTTAATTTCTTTTTTTAGAAATGAATAAATTGTATGAATTATAGACAAAACCAAAATAACATTACAATGAGTTCTAAAATATTAAGCTTACATTCAATCACAAAATAATCAAAAGTTTATTAGGATTAAGAAATTACAAAACATAAACCTCTTAACAACATATTAAAGTTTCCATCGTTTCTTCATGTCCGAGGAGAGTGCTCCCTATGCATTGTTGGCCAAAATGGTTAATCTAATCTAGGTGATAATTTGATCAGCTAGCTGCCATTTTTCCACTTCAATGTTCTTGAACATTATGTTATTTCTTTCCTTCTAAAGAGAGTAAATGACAGAGGAGAAGGCTGCTTTAATAAGTATTCTATGGGATTTTCCTTGATGAGTGTGTTTTACAGACAACTTAACATTTGCTACCACTTATATATGATGTTGTCACTTGCAATCATGTAAAGAATTCTGCCCCAAACAACCTTAGAAAAACTGCATTGAAAGAACAGATGATCTCTATCTTCCATTGCCATCTTGCACAATACCTAAGTGGGATCGACATTGCCATGCCATTAACTCGATGCCATTAACTTTTAGTTCTGAGCCTGTTTCTAATCGCTAGCCAAGTGATTATAGAGGCTTTAAGGATCAGAACATTTCTGCACAATAGGTTATACCAAAGGGTTGCCAATGATCAATTGACATTCATTTTATAGCTACATTGGTTGGAGAATTTTTTGTTTGAGTTGAATGCCTAGAATATTTTATCTTCCTACTCAACATCTTTCAACTTAGTTAATAGCTTTTCTAGCATTGCAAAACCCCTAAAATTTCCACTCCACTCACCATTGTAGATTAATGAGGAAACTCTGAGGTCTTGTCGATTCTGTTGATCAAATGGCTAAACTCTTTTCTATATGTGATCAAACTTGTGTCTAACCAATTATCAAACCAAACCCAAGTTCTTTCTCCATTTCCAGTCCTATGCTTAAAAGGGATAAACCATTTCTCTCATCTTCATTAGCTGATTAAATATCTAGGAGGCTTCTCTTGTGCAAGATAGGTGCCATAAATTTTTGTTCCTAAGGTGATATGCATGTATTCATTTAATCCAAAGTGCATTGTGATTATTGTATAGCCTCTACAATCGTTTACACATCAGTAGTTTTTGCATATTTAAGATAAAGATGATTCCAAGCCTCCTTGATACTTTATGCCTGTCCATAGGTATGCTTTCATTGATCTGTCTATCTCCTTTGTTACCTTTCTTGGTAGTATAATATATGCAGTCGAATATAAGTGTAGGCTGCTTATAATAGAAATAATGAGAGTGAACCTGGCAGCATAATAGAGAAATCGATTTTGCCATGCATTCACTCTATCTTTGATCTTATCAATGAGAGGCAAACAATCACTAAATTTTGGCTTTGAAGTTGTGATTGACACTCTAAGATATCTGAATGGAGTATGATGTATATTTAAGCCAACAATTCACTATTTTTTTTCTTTATTTCTTGTATTTGAATATATGAAGAGGCTATTCTTTCCAGTGTTATGCTATATCCCAAACCACTTAGTAAACATATTCATAACTTGTAACAATATGCTAATGGAATGTGAATCTGATCCACTAAGGAGCATAAGATCATCTACATACATAAGATGAGTTGGGTTGATAGCACTGCATTTGTAATAATTGAGAAGTAGTATGATTAGTCCCCATCAATTATGTATAGTATCTTGTCTCGAGTATTCTAGACCACTATTATCTTGCAGTACTGAAATTTTGTTCACATTATGTCTAGCAAGTAATAAGGAATGAAAGAACCTTGTACTGTAGTCTCCATCTTTCATCCAATTCAATCTAGCTTTTTGTTTGAGGACTGAATTATTGAGTTTGAGAACCTCTTGATACTCTTTTATGCTTTGCATTTCTCTCAATCTGAAGCTTGTATTATAAGGTGAATGGTAGCAGTTATCTTGAGCTTAAATTAATTTCTCTTTGAGAGCTTGAATTAATTTCTCTTAACACTGAGTTTTATGAAGCTTTTATAATTACAAAAGGAAAAATAAAAAATATATAGACAAATTATGTTATGATATTGATACTAAGGATCCAATTCACATATTAGATTTATTTGGTTACCAAGAAAGAAGAATCAACTTTAATTAGTGATGTTGACGTTTCTTAAAATTAATTTCAATAATTATTTATGTTAATTTTAGATATTGTTTTAAATAATAAAAATTTTCAATGTTATTTTTGACTATCTTTTATGAAATAATAAAATTTTATGTAAAATAAAGAAAATTTTCTCTCATTTATTTGTTATTCTTACTTCATCCAATGATCTATTGTCCTTAACTTGTAATTTAAAGGAAATTGTAAGTATTACTTACCAAAACCCTTCATGAATTACTCAAAAGTAGATTGGAAGAATATTGCATTTTATTGTAAGAACAAATAAACAAAATGTCATATAAATTGCATACTATTGTTAAAAATGTATTTTTATTCTCCTACAAATTAATATTTTACTAATACGAAAATTAAAAACAATTTCTTAATAGATTGTGTTACCATGCCTACTACACTTGGAGATCGAAAATATTTTTCTAAATTTACTTTAAGAAAAGATTATATATGAACATTTTCTAACAAATCTATTGTAATTAAAGACTCTAGAAGAGTTATTTTGTTATCTAATGGAACAAAAGTTGATATAAAATATGCATTATACATTTATTTAAACGAAGTTTACTAATTTTTTAATGATATTCTCCAAAATTGATATCATATTAAAATTGTAACCAAGGCTAACAAAGAGTTTTGTATATTATATATACCAATACAAACATTAAGAAGGTGCTAACATATATTTATATTTTATTTATCATTACATCATACAATAATAAGAACAATGAGAGTAATATACTCAAGAAAACTAGAAGTTTATTGACAAGGATACATTTGGTATTTGACATAATTGTCTTTATCATCCTAAATAAATAATGACAGCCTGAATTATTAAACGTTTAAATGGGCATCATTTAAAGATCAAGAAAATTTTTTCAACAATTGAAATTTGACGCATTTCTTATTTACAAGAAAAAAATGATATTTGAATCTCATTAACTAAAGTTGGTATTGAATATCCCATTTTATTGAAATAATTTAAGGAGATGATGTGGTTTCATGGATGTTTTCTATGTAACACACCACTACCATAAAGTAAATGCCTAAATATCTAGAGGACATCCGAGAAAATACCCTATGAGAATGACATGTTAGAACAATCATAATCACTTATTATGGCATCATAGAAATGCAAGTATCTTAAGGATCAACTTTTCCCATTTCATTAACAAAACATAACTTACATTGAAGCATTACATTTCATAGTGCATATATTTACATTACAAAAACATCTGTGAAATGAGAAACTAAACAAACATATTCTATCTAAACTCCTTAGATATCAGCTGACCAGACCTTTGAGTCATTTCTTGTTCCTAAAATTTGATAATACAAGACTTTAACTAGATTGTTTTAGAAGCTAGGAATCCTCAGTACCTGAAAATCAATGTTGCAATTTTAATGAGTTTTGCGAACTCAGTGAGTGAACCATTATCGATGTGCTCACTCAGTTCAGATCACAAATATCACAAGTATATAACCAAATTCACAAGTATATCACATTATTCATAATCAAATCCCATATATCATATCATTGAGTTTTGTATACCAAACCACAATATATATATATATATATATATATAAAATCATATTTCAATAAGCACATTATGAATACAAACATTTCATATAATAATTTCATAATAATCCAATCATTCATATCATCATCATGTACACAAACATTGCATATCTCTAAATCAATACAATTCAATAATTCTTCACAATCATTCACCTGATACATGTAATGATATATAAAATACACATGAGATTCCACTTTCATTATTATTTTGATGTGATCGAGTGCCTATTTACTGTCCCGTATCTCTTGTGGATACCGGGCTCATTTTAGATACTATCCCGTACCCTTTTGTGGATACCGAGCTCGTTAATAATTGAGCCTGTGGCCTTTTATACACATTTCTGAGCTTTAAGCTCTTTTTAGACTGTTCACTCTAGTCACAACTCCTTTATTTGATAATGCATATTCACGAGATGGAATGCATCATTTCACATAATATGCTATCAATAACTTTCATTCAAAGTACACAGTCACTTATCATATTCATCGAATCTAAGTCCGACATTCAACATAGAGTTGAGAACACATTTCATATTGCACATTCAATTTGAAAACACTTTTAATACAATCCTGAATATCAAACTCCTAGGACCAACAATGTCCAGAATATCACAATCATATCAATAACATTCAATATCTAAAAGTTAATAAAAAAACAATTCAAACATAGTGAGAAAACATCTAGGTTAACTCACAATACGCTTCAGATAGCTATTGCCT
>JANKYE010000013.1:6319882-6337206 GCA_032467995.1 Erythroxylum dillonii
AAAACAGTGACACTATTATACCTATATCCTCTCTCAAGGTATAAAGGAGTATTCAGCTAGAGACACCCATTTCTCAAAGTAATGACTCTCTAACCAAATCCATTAAGCACAGCTACTTCAAGTCCTCACCCTAGCTTAGGTTATCTCTAACTCTAAACCTAAGGTGTTCACCTTCCTAAAGCCTGAATCATGTTTCACTCTTCAGCATACCATATGATTCCTAAGAGTGCATCTATGGAGATCAAGCATAGAAACATAATGAAGTGTATGGAAGATGAACATAGCCCAGAAATTTTCATTAAAACATTCAATCATCCATATCATACAAAACTTCCTTCAAATAAGCTACATCCCTCACCCCGAGTGAGGTTTAGTTCCTGCACATTTCAACAAAAGACATACATACAGGAATGCTCAACATTTAGAAAGAATAAAGAGAGAAAGTAGCAGAGGAATAAGCATAAAAGCTTTAAATCCTTGGGTCAATCCCCAAAATCCCCTATCTCCCCCTTAGTTGTGCCTCCAGAAGTAGTTATCTTGTTGTCTGTGTCCACCCCCCTTTTTAGGTCTGAAATAGGTAGTATTTATAGTCCACTTATCCCAAAAAACCTAACTTTTCAAAACAGGGGACTGCTGGCTGCCCATGTCCGTTAAACGGACATGTGTGTCCGTTAAACGGACCTTTTCGGGTCTGGAAGATATTGTTGTCGCGCGATGTCCGTTAAATGGACATGTGTGTCTACTTAACGGACACTCTCGGGTCTGGGGGAGTCCTCTTGCCAGCTGATGTCCGTTAAACGGACATGTATGTCCGTTTAACGGACATGGCTCATTTCAGCACTTCGACTTTCCAATTGCCATAATTTCTTCTCGGAGTCCTCCCAGAAGTTATAGAGCTCGGAATTCTTGTTGCAATTGTCCTTGATTGGCTTTGATCCAGCATCCCCAAGGGAAGTTATGCCCTTTTTCTCCAAAATCAACCAATTGTACCTATCAAGCAATACAATCGAAATGTGAGCGAATTAACTCAATAAAACTTTAAATCCAAACATATATAAGTCAAATTGAATCCAAAACATTCTAACATCATCTACACATAATTTTACTTATCAAAATTCCCCCACACTTGAGTTATTTCTTGTCCCCAAGCAACCAACAGAACTTCTATCAAACCTACACCGAATTATTGATTCCACTTTCGTAGGTGTACGGTGACATTTAGCCTATGTCACAAGCCTTTGAACCACTATGTGTCCATAATGGAGGAGTTATAGTCTCCTGAGGGTTTGCTTAAAACGAATGGTGCCCACAAACATTTCTCTTTTCATCATTTCACACCTAATCATTACCATAATTCATTCTAATAAGCCAGCTTCATTATAGGTGAAAATTGGACTTGGAGGTAAGACTACATAATACCTCATAATTTCGATCACACTTCAACAACAATGAGATTCCATAATGCTTTAATCAATCAAAATCATGTGCTCAAAATGAAGTCTCTCATGCAATGTTCATGCTCGAACCAAAAAGTGTTTAGGGTTACTCTCAATCATCTTCTCATGCATGTCACTTACCATAAGCTTGCATTTGATCTACTTCTCCACTACTCCCATCTATGGCATGTCCATGGATCAAAAAGGTCTTTAAATCTTGGGTTGTAATGAGGCCATGGGTGAAGTGGGTTATGAATGAAGGGATAGGAATTCAAGTATTCAACAGTTAGTAGAGCCAACTTTAACATTCCTACCTTTACATAAGATTGTGGAACTCAACCCACTTTATTATCCCGGTTTTCCCATTCCTTTAGCTTGGAGTCTGAATTGTGCATGTTTTGCTTTTGAAAGACTCCCATCCTTTTTCTTTGTAAATTTTTTTTTGAACAAACAATTGCTGCTTTTCGCATACTTATTGACTTGCCAAGCTTGATTTCCCCCACGCTTCTTCCTTTGTATTCCTAACAAAAGAGGTAGTGAATGCATAACTTTGATAGCTCTCCTAACCATTGAACAAAGGTAAACTTGTTTTTCTCGGTTCAAGGTTCTTTGGGATATTAAGTTTACAAAGAACATGGCTCAACTATCATCACTAGGTTCAAGGGGTTCACTAGGGGATTGATATATAACAAGGGTTGGCTATTTGGCTCAAGCTCATTCTTAATGCCTTTTATCATTTCTAAGACATACCATAGCATGATTATGTAACCTTGAAGAGATGTGATGCAAGTTCTAGAAGTGGGTATACATGGAAGAGAAAATCATATCACTCACAACAAAATAGGATTGAGTGCAATCCTTTAGGCTCAATTTAGCTCACTTGGTTATGTTTTCTCCTGCCACAGCTCAATCAATCGATCGATTTGACATTATAGCATCCCATTGATACAAGACATGCAATCCATTTTACTCATATTATGCATCCTTCTCAAAACCAACCTCAACCATAATGCAATTAACTAAAAAATGAAAGTATAGTGACAATTAGACGTAAAAGATGTCAACATTTAACAATTATCTAATGAAAGTCTAAATTTCATTAAATTTAAATTCCCCCACACTTAAAAGTGACATTGTCCTCAATGACATAAACATAAGCAAGGCTAACAATGTATTTGAGAATAAGTAAAGCAGAGGTGAGGGAACTCCCTGAAGGGTGTCGTGGCGATTTAGCAGTACCCTGAAAAATGCAACCCACTCATCAACAAACAAAATGGAGGATGAAGAAAGTAAATCAAGGTCAATGGCACAAAGTGCCATGGGCAAAATAAAGTATGCTCTGGCTATAATGCACAATGAAAAATAACAGAAAACATTAAGTCCTAAGCTCTAATGCTCTGGTGGTGGTGTTTGATGGGCCTCCATGAAAGTCTTCATCATGGCTTCTAGTCGCCTCTACGAAGCTGCGATCTCGGCCATTTCTGCCTGAAGGGCACGAATGTTACCATCCATTTGCTGCCAGTCGGGGGCATCATTGGAAAGTGGAGGTCCTCCTGAATCGATGGTCTCGTGGCGTCTCCTACGCGGATTTACCCACCCATGAGGAGTATTGTCATCGAACTCGAACTCCCGCATCTTATCCGCGGTGATCACTTCCCCCTCATCGGTGAGAGCGACCACTTCATCCCGTTTAGTAAGATGCAGCTTATGGAATAGCTGACTCAGAAGTACCGGGAAGACAAAAGCCTTGCTATCTGCTTTGTGGTGAACCACTTGCCACATGACAGTCATCATCAGCTTGGCCGCCGCGATACCCTGGAATTGGTCATCGGAGAAAAACATTTTATCCAAAATGAACAAGTTTTCATTTTTTAGAAACCCGGAATCACTGGCTTTGGGTATCACATTGTGAGCTAGCACATAGGCAATCAACCTCGAGGTGACATCCAGGTGCTTACAGTGCACAAAATAACGTTGACCCAATGGATGCCAAACCCTGCGAACTCCAAGGCGATCCATAGCATCATCCTTACTCCAAGTTTCATCCCAAGAGCAGTGGTTTCTCTTATCGAAGTATGGGACATTGCCTCCCATGAGTAACTCCAGGTGGTTGCAGATCAGCTCTTCGGTAATCACCACCTCTTCTCCATTAACGCGTGAGGTAAGCACCAGTGGTTGTTTCCCCGTCACTGCACTCAGGTTAGCATAAAATTGCTTGACGACCTCGGGGTAGTAAGCACCCTTGAGGGTCAACAATTTGCCCCAATGAAATTTATCTAGATTGGCTTGCACCCGATGCTTCTCATTGATTAAGTCGGTCACGGATACCTCAATGACGAACTTGTTGTTTCGCTTTTTAAAGTACCAAGCCTCACATTGTTCATTGATGAAAATTGTTGGCTCAGGGGTCGGTTCCTCTTGGACCAAAATTTTCCCCCTCATCGATCGAGAGGATTGCCCCGCATTGTTTCTTGCTATCTGCTTAAACCGCGACATGATCAAACTCCCACTACAGCAAGTTCCACCCACTCAACAAACGAATTCAATTCACAACAATTCACACCCGTCTATCTCAACCAATGGTCAGTAACACAAATTCCCTAAAATCTCCAAAGCTAACAAATATCACCAACCACAAGTCACCAACTACAATTATGTAAAGTCAATGTCCACCATTCATGCACGCACTCTTCCAATTTTGTGCCACTTTAAAACTCACAACCCAGATGCAATCCGCAAGGAAATCAGGAACCCTAATTCTGATACTATCCCTTACCAGATCGAGGGCCTAGCAGCCTGGTTTCAAGAAGGCGTCGATTGAGCAGGGGATTCTTGAAGAGCTTTCCCTTTCTCCACGATTCTCTCAACCCTGCATTCCTTGCCTACTCAACTGCTACTAGGGCGAAGGGTGAGGTATAGGCAAGGAGTGAAGAGGGGAAGAAGGTGGAGCACTAAACTGAGAGGGAAAGAGGGCTTATGGTGGTCGGAGGTAAGGGCAGAGGGTGGAGATGCCGTTGACGTCCAGAGGAAAAGAGGGAGAAAGAAAAAGTGCGGGAAGGAAATAGGGTTTTGGGAATTTTAAAATAGGTTATGTTCGTTAAACGGACATGTGTGTCCGTTTAACGAACAGCTACAGGTGAAGTTGCCTGGTTGAGAAACTCGTGTCTGTTAAAAGGACACATAGGTCCGTTTAACGGACCTTTACGAGTTAGTCTACCCCTCTGAAGAACTCGTGTTCGTTAAACGGACACACAGGTCCGTTTAACGGACCTTTACTGGTCAATTTGTGTATAGAGGGCGATCAATGTCCGTTAAACGGACATAAATGTCCGTTTAATGGACATTCACATTTCAGAATCGACCCCACTTGTTCTTCACTCTTTCACTCACTTATGAGACTACCTAAGATTATATGCATAGTGGGGCAAAAGCATTAGATGGAAGTTCAAAGTCACGTACCTGCTTTTCCATGGTTGAATTGAATCTCACCTCGAAATTTTTGAATGTTCCGACCCCTCTCTCTTTCACACCACATGAGAATGTCCGGGAAAGCTCATCTTTCAACATACAAAAAGAATTTAGTATGATAAATGGTCAAACCACCAAATGATTAAGAACACAACACAAATAAAAAGACGCAACAGAAAGGAAAGTTAGAAATATTGGGTTGCCTCTCAACAAGCGCTGAATTTAATGTCCCTAGCTGGACTCGATCACTTGATCATCAACCTTGAAATGTAACGGTGAGGATGCATCCCACTATTTCTCCCTCAAAATAGTGCTTTAGTCTTTGCCCATTTACCACAAAGGGCTCTTGATCCTCTCTCCTGATTTCTACTGCTCCATGGGGATATGTCTTTGTGATTACAAATGGCCCCGACCATCTTGATCTCAATTTGGAAAAAGTTTGAGCCTAGAGTTGAACAACAACACCTTTTGGCCGGGTTTGAATTCTCTCCACAGTATACGTTTGTCATGAAAAGCTTTGGTTCTTTCCTTATAAATTTGAGTATTCTCAAAAGCATCAAGGCGGAATTCATCCATCTCGCTTAGTTCCAATAATCTTTTCTGCCCTACTTCCTTGATATCAAAATTCATCTTTCAGATGGACCACAATGCTTTATGTTCAATTTCAACCGGGAGATGGCAGGATTTCCCAAAGATGAGCCTGTAGGGTGACATCCCTAAGGGGGTTTTATAAGCAGTTCTGTAAGCCCATAGAGCATCATCGAGTTTCACTGCCCAATCCTTCCTTGAGGTATTAACCGTCTTTTCTAGAAATTGCTTGATTTTCCGGTTAGAAACCTCAACTTGCCCGCTGGTTTAGGGGTGGTATGTGGTTCCAAACCTGAAGTGACAACCGTATTTTGATGGTAGGGACTTAAATTGGTGATTTTGAGAGTGCACCCTTTTATCGCTTATTATTGCCCTTGGGACACCAAACCAAGAGAATATGTGTTTCTTGACGAATTTGACTATGCTAGCCCCGATATTGTTCGACAATGCTACAGCTTCCACCCATTTTGATACGTAGTCCACAGCCACGAGGATATATTCATTTCCAAATGACTTTGGAAATGGTCCCATAAAATCCAGACCCCACACATCAAAAAGCTCTACCTCTAGGATTCTCGATTGAGGCATCCCATGCTTCTTACTGATTGTGCCCATTCTTTGTCACTTATCGCATGTCATGACAAAGGTCCTAGTATCCATTAAAAGGGTGGGCCAGTAGACTCCAGATTGTAAAACCTTCGCTGCTGTTTTGTTAGCCCCGTGGTGTCCTCCACACAGGGAGGCATGATAGTGATATAGGATTGATCTCATTTCTTCCTCGGGTACACATCTCCTGATTATCCCATCGGCGCATCTTCGAAATAATAACGGCTCTTCCCAAAAGTAGTGTCTTACTTCGGCTAAGAATTTCTTTCGATGATGGTACGAATAGTTCGAAGGTACAAAGTCGAAAACCAGGAAATTGACATAGTCCGCAAACCACAGGAGATTATCCTTTAACGACCATAAATTCTCATCAGGAAATGCATCGTTAATCTGTTCTTCCACGCACTTGCCCTCCCGTTCCAGCCTCGACAAATGGTTGGACACTACATTCTCTGACTCCTTTTTGTCGCTAATTTCTAAGTCGAATTCCTGCAAAAGTAAAACCCATCTGATTAATCTCGGTTTTGCATCCTTCTTTGTGAGCAAGTATTTAAGAGCAGAATGGTCCGTGTAAACAACAACTTTAGAGTCGACTAGGTAAGATCTAAATTTGTCGAAAGCATAAACTACTGCTAGCAATTCTTTTTCAGTTGTTGCATAGTTAAGTTGAGCATCGTTAAGGATCTTGCTAGCATAATAAATGACGTGTAATTTCTTATCCTGTCATTGCCCCAAAATAGCTCTGAGTGCAACGTCGCTAGCATCGTACATTAATTCGAACGGGAGGTTCCAATCCGGTGCGGTCATTATAGGAGCTGACGTTAGTTCCTTCTTCAACCTGTTAAAAGCAACAAGGCACTCATCAGTAAACTCAAACGGTGTATCTTTTTGCAAAAAAGCACATAGTGGTCGAGAGATTTTTGAAAAATCCTTTATGAACTGGCAATAGAACCTGGCATACCCTAGAAAGCTCCATATTGCCCTAACTGAAGTAAGAGGCAGCAATTTGTTGATAACTTCGATTTTGGCCAGGTCTACTTCAATCCCATTGTTAGAGATCTTGTGGCCAAGGACGATTCCTTCTTGTACCACAAAATGACACTTTTTCCAATTGAGCGCCAGATTGGTGTCCTCACATCTCTGTAGAACCTGCTCTAAATTGAACAGACATGCGTCAAATGATGACCCAAAAATAGAGAAATCGTCCATAAATACCTCAATGATGTTTTCCACCATGTCGGAGAATATTGCCATCATGCAGCGTTGGAAAGTGGCAGGAGCATTGCATAATCCAAAGGGCATCCTACGGTAGGCAAATGTACCATAGGGGCATGTGAGTGTGGTTTTCTCTTGATCATCCGGGACAATTGGGATTTGGTTATAGCCAGAATAACCATCTAAAAAGCAATAATACTCATGCCCCGCTAATCTCTCCAGCATTTGATCGATAAAGGGAAGAGGGAAGTGGTCCTTCCTGGTAGCTGCATTCACCTTCCTATAGTCTATACATACTCTCCATCCTGTCACAACCCTAGTAGAAATCATTTCATTCCTTTCATTCGAAACAACAGTTATACCACCCTTCTTGGGTACTACCTGCACTGGACTTGTCCAAGGGCTATCAGAAATAGGATAAATAGTCCCTGCATCGAGTAATTTGAGAACCTTGGCTCGCACAACCTCCTTCATATTATGATTGAGTCTCCATTAACTTTCCACCTTAGGTTTATGGTCCTCTTCCATCAAAATCCTGTGAACACAAATGGAAGGGCTAATCTCCTTTATATCAGCAATATTCCACGCAATAGCCAATTTGTGTTCACGCAAAATTCTTAACAATTTCTCCTCTTGAGAAGAGTCCAAAGAAGCGGAGATGATGACTGGAAAAGTATTTGCTTCTCCCAAGAATGCATATCTCAAATGGGTTGGAAGTTGTTTAAGTTCGGGTTTTGGTGGGCTGAGTGTGGAAGGCAACAGCTTAGGTTTTGGAGGGCCCAATTCTTCAATTTGAGGTCTATGCCTAAAGCCATTACCCTGCAACCTGTAAACACATTCCACTAATTCATCATCTAATTCCATTGGTTCTATTCCTAAGGTTAAGCACACTTCCAACACATTCTCACTCAATAATTGGGGAACAGATTCATTCACGAGGGAATCAATTACATCGATTTGGTAAGTAACTTCATCAAAAGAAGGACCCGTCAACACTTTGAAAATATTAAACTCCTCTTTCTCGTCTCCTACCCGTAGGGTTAACTTACCTTCATTAACATCAATTAAGGCTCCTACTGTGGCTAAAAATGGTATGCCCAAAATTATGGGGACCTGCAAGTCAAACTCCATCTCAAGCACAACAAAATCGGCGGGAATTATAAGCTTACCGACTTTTACAAGTAAATCCTCAACTATCCCAATAGGATATCGAATTGAACGGTCGGCCAGCTACAACGAAATGGTGGTGGGTTTGAGTTCACCAATTCCCAACCTGTTGTACAAAGATAGAGGAATTAGATTGATGCTCGCACTAAGGTCACATAAACATTGGAAAATGTTGGTATCGCCAAAATGACAAGGTATAGTGAAACTCCCTAGATCTTTTAACTTGGGAGGTAGTTTATTTTGTAAAATAGAACTACCACTCTTCTGTTAGGGCCACTGTAGCGAAATTGTCCAACTTCTTGTTATTCGAGATAATCTTCTTTAAAAACTTGGTGTATGCAGGCATCTCCGCTAATGCTTCCGTAAGAGGGATATTAATGTGAATTTTCTTAAATAAGTCGAGAAATTTCTGGAACTTAGACTCGTCCGTCCTCTTCCTTACTCTTTAGGGATACGGGATAGGTGGTACAAATGTAAGGTCCGACCCCGACGACATTTCATTCTTTTGAGGTGATTCCTTAGGTTCCCCTCCTTCATTTGTCTTTTCTTCTTCTATCTCCTGAACCCCTTTCTTCGTTCAAACTGTACCTTCTAATGTCTTACCACTTCTCAGAACAAATACCATGCAATCTTGTTTTGGGTTCACTTAAGTGTTACTAGGCAGCTTTCTCTTTCCTCTTTCACCGACCTCTCTTGCCACTTGATTAATTTTCACTTCCAAATTTCTAATAGTGGCTTGATTTGATTGAATATTATGCTCCATTCTATTCATTGCTTGAGAGTTGGCTTGAGTACTCTGATCCATCTTGCCCATAAGCTGAGTGAACATATCCTCCAGCCGATCTACCTTTTTCTCCCATGGAGAAGGGAATTGTTGTGGAGCGGAAGATGATGGGCCTGAGAACTGTTGCTTGGTTGGTGGCGGGAACCCTGGTGGCCCCATTGGTTTCGATGCCCTTGATTCTTCCAAGAAAAATTCGGGTGAAATTTCTAACCTTCATTGTAGGTGTTCGAAAAGGGGTCTAACCTCTGACCCTGCCTGCCATTGTTCACATAGCTCACCTTTTCTTCAGTCAATGCTGTCTCGATATTCATACATCCTGTTGCTGACTGCCCAAACCTCCCACACAGGGTGCATGGGTCGCGACTAGATTTAGTATCATTCATCAGAAAATTCAACTTCTTATTTATTTTCGCAACTTGATATGCCATGTCCGACTTGGACCCTACTTCATTTAAAGATACCGCTTTGCTTCGAGTTACCTTGCAATGTGAGTTCTCAACGACCTTCTTAAAGATATTCCACAATTCTTGAGAACTCAAGTCACTTATATTACCCCCAGCGTTTAAATCCACCAAAGTTTGGTTGTGATCCGTAAGACCATAGTAGAAGAACTGAGTCAATGAATACATATCGAAGCCATGATGTGGGCATTGATTGAGGAGATCATTAAACCGTTCCCAAGCCTCATGAAACTTTTCCCCATCTTTTTGCAAAAACCAATGTATCATTTTTCGGAGTTCAAGAGTCTTGTGGGCTGGGTACTACTTCATCATAAATGTCTCCATTACCTTCTCCCATGTATCAATGGAATCCACTTCTAAACTCAGCAGCCAATTTCTTGCCAACCCCTTCTTGCAATAAGGGAAGCACCTTAGCCTCAATTCATCCTCTGTCAGTCCATACAGTGGAAGTGATTGGACTGTTGCATAGAAATCTCTCATAAACGCTAGCGCATCTTCACTAGGCATCCCATTGAATTGTGGTAATATAGACAAATGGATATGCTTCAGCTCATAATTCTGCGCAACAGCAGTCAACCTAATACATGATGGGTTCCCTGCAATAAAAGGCATTTGGTAATCCCTAATTCTCCTTACCGCGAGATTGATAACAACCGGCTCAGTTGGATTTCCACCGTGGAATTGCTCATTTCCTAACTCAGGTCCTTCATGCAATTTCGAAAATTGGTTGTTGTTCGCCATTTCTCTCCTCCTTTGAGCATTGTTCCTCTTGCACGTTCGTTCAATTTCAGGATTGAATTCGACCAATGGTTCGTTGTTCACGCTTCACGAGTTCTTTAAGTGCATGTAACTCCTGAAACCAACAAGGCAAGGTTCACAATCCAGTAGGGGAGAAATATTCAATTGATAAACAAATAGATAACACAAATAACTAGACTGAAAGAGACGATAAATAAAAAGGTCCCCAGCAACGGCGCCAAAAACTTGATCGAATTATTTTTGCAAGTGCACAAAATCGTCCTAGTATCCACACAGCGAATATTCTAAAGTCATCTCTCTCAAGGACCAATTCATTCACCAGTCAATTTAAATCTAAGTAATTGTACGTTATCGACGAAAAATTGTAAAAATGATTGGAGTTGGTTGATCAATTAAATTGTAAAGACTAACACAACAATCAAGAAAAAGGGTTAATTAATGATTTAGAATTAGGGATAGGGGTTCACCCATTCAAAAGGTCGAGTTGCACAATATGAAATTAATTGAATGTAGGCTAAGAAAACAGTGACACTATTATACCTATATCCTCTCTCAAGGTATAAAGGAGTATTCAGCTAGAGACACCCATTTCTCAATGTAATGACTCTATAACCAAATCCATTAAGCACAACTACTTCAAGTCCTCACCCTAGCTTAGGTTATCTCTAACTCTAAACCCAAGGTGTTCACCTTCCTAGAGCCTGAATCATGTTTCACTCTTCAGCATACCATATGATTCCTAAGAGTGCATGTATGGAGATCAAGCATAGAAACATAATGAAGTGCACGGAAGATGAACATAGCCCAGAAATTTTCATTAAAACATTCAATCATCCATATCATACAAAACTTCCTTCAAATAAGCTACATCCCTCACCCCAAGTGAGGTTTAGTTCCTGCACATTTCAACAAAAGACATACATACAGGAATGCTCAACATTTAGAAAGGATAGAGAGAGAAAGTAGCAGAGGAACAAGCATAAAAGCTTCAAATCCTTGGGTCAATCCCCAAAATCCCCTATCTCCCCCTTATTTGTGCCTCCAGAAGTATTTATCTTGTTGTCTGTGTCCACCCCCCCCCCTTTTTAGGTCTGAAATAGGCAGTATTTATAGTCCACTCATCCCAAAAAACCTAACTTTTCAAAACAGGGGATTGTTGGCTACCCATGTCCGTTAAACGAACATGTGTGTCCTTTTAACGGACCTTCTCGGGTCTGGAAGATGTTGTTGTCACGCGATGTCTGTTAAACGGACATGTGTGTTCGTTTAACGGACACTCTCAGGTCTGGGGGAGTCCTCTTGCCAGCTGATATCCGTTAAACGGACATGTATGTCCATTTAACGAACATGACTCGTTTCAGCACTTCGACTTTCCAACTGCTATAATTTCTTCTCGGAGTCCTCCCAAAAGTTATAGAGCTCGGAATTCTTCTTGCAATTGTCCTTGATTGGCTTTGATCTGGCATCTCCAAGGGAAGTTATGCCCTTTTTATCCAAAATCAACCAATTGTACCTATCAAGCAATACAATCGAAATGTGAGCGAATTAACTCAATAAAACTTCAATCCAAACAGATATAAGTCAAATTGAATCCAAAACATTCCAACATCATCTACACATAATTTTACTTATCAGAGTTCTCACCATCTAACAGGAAAATTGGCTATTTGACTCCATCATTTACTCCTCAACCACATGATAACATAATTTACGTTTTAGATAACGCCAACATTTGAGGTCGTAAGTTCAAATAGAATGAAGTTATTGGGTTTCCTAAAAGATTACCTGTGGTTATAGGTTAGGCTTCCACTCATACTAAATCTTAACTTCCTTAAAGCTTATTTCCTCTTCTTCATTGTAAGTTTCCAGCTAAAATGAAATAGGCCAATTCTTTTGTAATTCTAGTTCCACACACATTTTAGCATACATAATCCTAATCATTTTAGTAGTTTGATTATCTATGAGCAAGGGACGTCCAACGGCACTTGCTATTCTACCCAGCCCTTTTGTGTTCTGGTATTCTACAGGAATATTATGAAACCTAGCCCACACCGAGACAAACCAAAGTTCGTCTTGTCCCCCACAGTCAGACACCACTTATGTAAAATTAAGGATTTACCTTGAATATGCCAAGGACCTTTCTCTAGAATCATATTCAATCCTATCTCTGAATCAAATTTAAACAAAAAGTTGTTGAACTCGTAATTAATATTTCCTTAAGCCCAAACTCTAACTAGGATTTTGACAAAGTTCTTTGGACCACAGAAAATGTTAGTCGCTTACCAATGAAGAATCCTATCGGAGCTAGTCGGAGATGAGCCGCAACGTTCTTCGCTAGCTCTGATAGGGGAATGACAAAGATCTTGTCCTCCTTAACTTCCGGGGGATAGTAGGTCAGAGCTTTAGCTGCTGAGGAATCCTCCATACAGTCAACCACTACTGACTTTCACGATCTAATATTCTCCGACGACCTCACCACAAGGGGTTGGGAGATTTTTTTCTAGTTCAAGTCTCTGTTGGGTATCAACTAGGCCTACATCTACTAGGGTTTTGGTCGAAGCTATGTCTTGGGTACGATTGATGGAAGAGGTATAGTTTTGGGAGGTGGGTTTTTTGTAGGGGAAAGGTCGCTAATGTTTAGGTCTATGTTTTGAAGATTAGGATTGAGAGAAATGGTCTTGTGGGTAGGAGAAAGAGTATGTAATGAGGTAAGAGGTGTTCCGGTGGTAGGAGAAGAAGAAGAAGCCATAGAGAGGAGCGATTCTCATCGGTGATTTAGAAATTATGGAACAGCTCGTCGCTCTCTCACAGATCGCTCGTCGCAGATCACTCGTTGCTTATTTTAACATGCTAAGATTCCCACTCTCTTTCCTGCATTAATTAAAGCAACCTAACTACAAAAATTATTACTAAGATCGAGGATTAGTCCACTTCCAAAGACTCCTTTTCAGGGAAGTTGATCACGGCAAAGTAAGACTCCTACATTTCCTTCTTACGCTAGGGTATATTAAGGAAGTAGCACAACTATTAAAGGCTCAATTCGTAGTTTTAATGCCCAACCACTCAACTCTATCATTTCAACATAATTATTATTTGAAAATGGCGGTGTATAAGATTACAATGCACAACATAGATTCTTATAAAATCAACCAACTTTGGCTTTCATTCTAGCCCCCATAAAGATTCTAATTCCTCTCTCTTTATCCATGGAGTTCATTACAGCTATCTGCTTGTTGCTAGCTCTCTTTTACATTATGTTATACGTCTGCAGGTCGATATTCCTGAAGAGAGACCAGTGTTGTTATATGCTACACTATGAGTGCTACAAAGCTCCCGAGGACCAGCATCTAGATACCATTTCCTGTGCAAAAGTGGTTCTAAGAAACAAAAACCTGGGCCTCGAGCAATATAGGTTTCTCTTACGAACCATGGTTGGTTCCGGTATTGGAGAACAAACTTACAGCCCGAAAAACATCATTGAAGGAAGAGAAGAATCCCCTCGTCTTGAGGATTCTATTTCTGAGATGGACGCTATCATTTTCGATACACTTGACAATCTCTTTGCTAAGACAGGAGTTTCTCCATCGGAAATCGACATACTTGTCGCTACTGTCTCCTTGTTCTCGCCTGTTCCTTCTCTAACAGCTCGAATAACGAACCGGTACAAGATGAGGGACAATGTAAAAACCTTCAACCTATCTGGAATGGGTTGCAGTTCAAGTGTAGTAGGCATTGACGTGGTCCAGCAGCTGTTCAAGACGTGCAGGAACTCGTACGCCATAGTTGTTAGTACAGAGAGCATGAGTGGTAACTGGTATAGTGGCAAACAAAAGTCTATGATGCTTTCCAACATTCTCTTTCGCACCGGTGGCTGTTCGATGCTTTTCACAAATAATAGAGCCCTCAAGCACAAAGCAATCCTGAAGTTGACTTCCATGGTGCGCACACATCTGGGCTCTAGCGATGAGGCGTACGGTAGCTGCATACAGATGGAAGATGATCTTGGTTTCAAGGGTTTCCACCTCTCGAGAAACCTAGGAAAGTCCGGCATGGAAGCTTTAACCATGAACTTCCGTGCGCTCCTTCCTAAAATACTCCCACTTTGGGAAATCCTCCGCTACAAAATTGCTTCTTACGGTCCAAAAGCAACCAACAAGACGATGAATAACGACGTAGTAGGATTTGGCATCAACTTAAAGGCAGGTGTTGAACATTTTTGTGTGCACCCAGGTGGGCGAGCAATTATTGACGGGGTTGGAAAATGTTTAGAGCTCAGCCCTTACGATCTTGAGCCATCGAGAATGACACTTCATCGTTTTGGTAACACATCTTCTGCCGGTTTGTGGTATGTTTTGGGGTACATGGAGGCAAAGAATAGGCTTAAAAAGGGTCACAGGATACTGATGATCAGCCTGGGAGCTGGTTTCAAGTGCAACAACTGTGTCTGGAAAGTTATGAAGAACGTGGAGAACCCTAATATCTGGACAGATTTCATCCATCAGTACCCTCCTGACAACACCACCAATCCATTTGCCAATAAATTTGATTGGATTAACGATCCATCTATTGACGTGGACAAGGTGATGGAATGTCTCAAGGATTTAAACCTAGAGGTAGATATTACTGGTCGAGTTTGGACTTAAAATCAACCTTTTACAAGCCTAGCCTCTCTTCTCCTAGATGTTCTGTGGTCGATATTCAAGAAATAAGATTATTCAGGCCTGAACGATGGCTACTGTTTTATGTAACATAACTGATAGATAATGATAAGTATTTAACGAGGGACATATCAAATGGAGATATGTTTCTGTTGTAATTCCCGATAGGGGTTGGTCTGTCGTCTGCGTATAAGTTTAAAGTTTGTGTGAATGTCTCTACTGGAAATGTCGAAAACTATCAAATGAAGATATGTTTATAATACATATGAATGTCTACAAAGTGATCCATACCCGATTTTAGCATCGGAAGTGAAAAAAGAATGCATATAGAATCTCATAATATATACCATGAGGGGCTATAGTTAATTAACTATTAACTTGACTCGAGTAAGAAAATCTCTACTGATTCAGATAAATACATATTACTTCACCAAGAACTATTCAATGATTCAATCTCAAATCTAAAGCTTAAATCCTATCTCTTAGCATTTACTTGATACTGCGTTCATTAGCTCAAGGTTCTAAGACAGAGCATGGCCAGCTTGGATTGGTAAAATTTGCACAAGTACAGTTTCTCTTAAATCTTTTTCAGAGCAGGTCCATCGTAGTTGCCACTCCCCTCCGAACCACTCCTGAATCATGTGTAGTAAGAAGTATACTAGTAGTATTCTCCCGATGTATGGACTATAACAAATAAATTTTATCTAGACTTTCTTGCATCTCATTTTGTTGTATGGGAAAGCAAGTAGCTGTTAATTTAATTTTGCACTGATGACTAGATGGCAAGGAACTTGTATATAAGTCAAGATGTCGACTTCCACTACGGATTCTTCATAATATCATCATCGTTGTTGTCATAATCTCATCCGCGAACCTCTTTCTATAATTCTTGCGTAGATGACTGATGCGACGTATTGTTGAAACTTAGAAGGATACCTAACTAATTTGATCGCGAAACTCAATCTTCATATTGACAGCTACGGTTTGATAAGTTAATACAAGGAATGATTCCTTTCCACTATGTATACTACACCTGTCTTAAGAGTATGTCATTTCAAAAAATGGATACAAACTGATTTAGATTAGACACGTATCTAACGTAATAGCTATGAGATATGATACCGTAGAGTCTACAGACAGCATGCAAGATCAGTCCAAACATCACCGATTATATATAGTTGGGAACTAATTAATGGGAATAAAATCAGTTGGATGATTAGTCATACGAGACCACCGCTTGACACTTGTGCACCAATTCCAGCTTCAAATGCTTTACATCAAATCCAGCTTCTATCATCAACACTTACTCCAGCCCAACCGTATGGTCTATTTTTAGCTTGACTTTGTCACACATCCACAGTACTTTACATTGTGAACTCACTGTCTAGTTATCGAAGGCTGGATTCTCTGTTTAATATCACTCTATCCTTTTTTGTCTCATAAAATCTTAGCTATTTATTTTGCGAAATTTATGGAGTTTTCATACGAAACTCATATAAATAAATGACTGTAATTTATTGGACACAATAAAACACCATAATATTAGACAGAGAATCTAAACTCAGATGAGGGTATATGATCCAGAACTACTGAATGTTACTGGTGTTGTTATTTTGTCATGTTAAAACTGAAATACCTTTTATGTTCTTAGCTCACAATTATTTCCCATCGAAAGGATGATCTGCTACTTCAATCATTTCAACTACCTAAAAACATCAATTATAAAGTTAATCTTTAATTTGTAAGATACATTATAAGTTTCACTAAGCAATTTTAGTTATAATTAATCTTTTATATTGACATTTTAGTGAAAATCTTACAAAATTCTACTTATAAGTGAAAATTGAATTCATTAGTACATATTAGCGAAATTTTTATTAGATTGCTGATATTAATATAAATCATTATTTATGCTTTTTTCATGTGGAGTAAATTATAATATTAGGATTGTTTGTTTCTATTTCTGTTTTTGTTTTTAGTATTCTCTTTTCGTTTTCAAATTTAGTAAAGAACTTGTTTGTTTGAGTTTTTAATTTTGGTTTTTCCAAGTTTGATCAAAATGTAAGAAAACCCACAAAAAGTAGTTTTTTTTTCATAATCTAGTTTAGTATCAACTAAATATATATTATTCAATTATTTTATCTATTAATTATTAATAAAAATGTGAATAATTTAATTTAAT
>JANKYE010000013.1:6458842-6470702 GCA_032467995.1 Erythroxylum dillonii
TAAAAAATAAATTGAGTATTTTTAGTGTCGATGATCAACGCAAGTTCAATAATGAAGGAGATTAGAAACCAAGATTTATTCCTATTGAAAGTTAAATTCTCATTGTTTTGCTATGAGTTATTTTTCAAATTCGTATTCTAATTAAATTATGTTTAATTCACAATTAAAAACCCCCTTTTATTGCACAACTACTAATGTCTAAATTCCTCATAGGAACGATCCCTACTTTCCACTACTACATTAATTTGTGTTGTAGGAAGTTGGTTTCTTTTTATATTTGGTTGTAGGCGACAACATTCACTAGTTAGCAGTCTTTAAAAGAGAAAGAGTAAAAGAAATTTAGTAAATAAATAATAAAACAAAACCAAAAGTCTAATCTATTTAGTTTTTGTAGGTATGTAAATATTAATGCCTAGTCTCTGACAATGGTGTTAAAAGCTTGGTTTTCTATTTCCATATATGTATGATGTAGTTATAAGTAGGATATGCACGTATAGGTTGATCCCAGAAGGACTACTAGCTAACTACCCACTATACATAAACTTAATAAGCTAGAATAACGATTATAGATGATTGAATTAGAAAATAAAATAAATAACAAGTCTAAACACTAAGGCAATGTAATAATCAAGAATATATTAATCAATGGAATAGCTATATTTCGGTGAACAATTATGTAGGACTTTAGTATATCCAATTTCATTGTTTGTTAATGAATTACTCTAGTTTCTTGGACTAGTAAGAGTTCCTAACTTAGATCATAATCTCTCTTGAGACCTATAACCCTTATTCATATGTATTGATATCCCTTTTGAATATAGGCAACCTAAGAATTTTTAATTCTTTCCATAAAATCTTTTGATAGGTTTTGCCCTAACCTAGGAAGATTTTGTAGCTTTATCTCGAATAACTCATATTTAACCCCCTTTATCCATGTTATGACCTAAACATATATCACTTCTCTTGAATCTCAATGCATAAATCAATTATTGTATCTTTCACTTTTTCTTATTCTATTAAGTTAATATAAAAACATGGATAAATTAAAAAAACTTTAAATTCATTGAACAAAAAATCAATCAAAGAATATTATATCCTATGTTCATCCTACCTAAATCTATATCCTAATTTAGTTTATAATCACACAAAGAACATTAATACAAAGATAATAAAGAAAACAAGATAAAGAAATGATTGTTCTTTAATCTTGAATATTTAAAGAATTCTCGTTAAAATCTTGCCTTATGTTTAGGGAATGATGTAGTATTGATCAAAATTGAAGTAAAACAGTTTCAAAATGTCTTTAGGATGTTTCTTGTCCAAAAAAAACACATCTTCTTTTATAGTTCTCTTTTCTTTAAAATCTAAATCCGTAGCTTTTTAATGAGTTACATTTCCTCAAACATGAGTCCGTATAGCTGGCTGTGTTCTCAAAGAAATTCTTTGAAAATCCATAATGATAACACAGGATCTACACGAGATCATGTAGGGTATTGTGTTCTTTATCTAGGGGCAACATAGGCCTATGTAAGGTGCCTATGTAAAATAAAAATGACCACCTTTAAACATGACCCTTAACATAGTAATGTGTAGGCATCAAGTTTATAAGTCCTTCTTTAATTCTTATAAAATTGCTCTAATTCAGTTTTCTCCTGTAATTTCACTTGGTCTTCTCTTGTAATTTCACTCATTTTCCTTATATAGACGTAAATAAGACCTAAAACGAAAATTCTTCTAGAATTAATTATCAAATCCTTAAAAAATCATCCATAATACAAGCAATATACCATAAATATTTCTAAAAATAATGCATATCTAGCATATATCTATAGAGAAAAACGAATTCATAGGTGTACGATCTGTAAAGATGCCCCTCTAATTTTACATCTACTTTTTGCAGATAGATTCTTTTTATTTGATTCCACAAATGATGAAAATCATTACATGAACCCATCTTAAAGCAATATGAGGATGAGTAGGGTCAAGCCATTAATTTTCAAAAAGTTTGGTGTTTTTTAGCATTAATGTGTCTTCTTGTTTTATGAATTCCATCATTGTTATATTTAAGAACCTTCGAGACAAAAAATATCTTACACTTTCTTCTTTGAATGGGGGAGGCAAGAAACATAATTTTTCATACTTAAAAGAGAAGTTTGGAATTAAATATCATCTTGGAAAATTATATTCTTTTCTAAAGTACGAAAAGAGGTGGTCTTTACATCCATAGTTCAATTAATTCCTATCTATTGCATGAGCAATTTTCTATTGGCTATGTCTTTATATAATGAGATTTAGAAAGTTATGAAATCCTTTTGGGGGATTATGAAACAAATTGGTTCAAGGAAAATCAATTAGATTTCATGAAATAAATTGTGTGTACGAGGGAGAGTCTTGGGGCAATTAGTAAAAGTTGCTCATTTGTGACCATAAGATCACATGTTTGAATCACAAAAACAACCTCCTAATAGCTCGAGTTCTCAGAGTTAAATATTACCTAAATGATGGTTTAGTATTGATAGTGGTAGTTTGCATAATGTTTTAGTGGGTAGTTTGGTATGTGTTTAGTAATTAAATTGAATTATTAGTGCATATTTAGGTTAGGATCATGTTATTTAGTTAAATGTTTGTGTTTTGAGTGTTATATAGATTAGAGTATACTTTTATGCTTTAATTTTGTGTATTTGAGGTGCCTTGATGTATTTGTTAGTGATTGAGAACAAATATAGAAGAACAGAGGAGAATCGGAGGAAGCCCGGAGTCAGACCTAGGCCCACGATCGTGACAGAAGCGGTTAAGAGGAGCCACGATCGTGGCCTGGTCTGCCACGATCGTGGCAATCGTGACAGAGAGCTAAATGAAGTGCCACGATCATAGCCTGCGTGACAGACAACACTGACAACCTCTCGAATGCGACCTACCAAGGGATATTAGAGACTTTTTAGACCCAGAAAAATCCCAGGATTTACCTAAAATAGAAAAAACTATATAAAGATAGAGAAAGAAACCATGGGGGCTCCAATTTTTACCACTTTGGGAAAACTACAAGAAGAAGGAAGAAGAAGAGAGAGAAGAGGAAGAAGAGGAGAGAGGAGCGGGCTTCCGCTACTACTATTGCTACTGTCCTAAGCTATACCGATCCTGTCCAAGTGACATTTTCTTTTCATCTATGTTATTTTCTTCTTTGAATATGTAAGATGGATATGATTATGTTGATGGATTTGGGATTAATGATGATGTTTGAATTTTTCTTTAGGGAATTAAACTTGATTCAATGTTAATCTATTTATTTTTGTGTTAATTCATTTGTTATGATTATTTGTTGTAACTTTATGCTTCGGTAATAAATTAAGAGAGTGAACTAAATGCAAAATGACTTGGTTGGGTAATGAGAGTTAAACTACCCAAAAGTCCATGTAAATAATCAAATCGGTAATTATATGGAAAAAGATCTCATGTAAGATCCAATTGTTTATTAGAAGGCTTAAGAACTGATTAGGTTGGGGGCTGATTGTTAATTAAGAGATGATATTTTTTATAACTCGACTTAATTAGGGTTATTAATTAGGGCTTAGTGATAATAACTCGAAAGAGAGTAATCCACCCTTCAATAGTCTAGAACTGACACCATATTAACACAAAAGTGATTAGGTTAGCATTGATGATAGGATAAATCCCTTTCTCATAATTTGGGAAATTTTCTTGTGTGATTTTCCATTGTGCATTTGATGGTGCTTAATATTCGATTTCTTTTGTGTTAATTTTACAAAGTAACTTTTTGTCAATCATCTTCATGTGTTTACTTTTCTATTCAATTTTTATTTTCATTTTAATAATTCTTTAGGCCTTAGATAATTTAGAATTAAATTAGTCGACAACTCCTCAAGGGATCGACACCTTATATACTACACCCACGACCTGTGCATTTGCAGTATATTGAGGGTTTTAAATAGCTTAAAACTTGCCTCAACAAGTTCTCAGCGCCGTTGTTGGGGAGTAATAAGATTAGTTTAGTTAGGGTAGCCTAAGGCGTTCTCATCACTCTTGTGTCCATGCATTTGTATGAACATAGGAGTCACTCGAAGTTTAAGTCAAATTATTGAAACCCTAGTACCTGACATCACTCGCTTGGAACAAGCCATTCGAAGAGACAAACGCCAAAAAGAATAATTTGAAGAACCAATAAAGGAAGAGTTTCATTAAGAGTTCGATCAGGGAGGAAACCAAGGGAACCAATTGCGGACCTTCATGGATTTCATAAGACTGGGGTTTAATGCGACCAATCAAGGTGTCACTAGTCCACTTGCTTAAGCACCTTCATTCGAAATAAAGCCAACCTTACTAAATATGTTGCAAACAAATGTTCAATTCTATAGACTAATCAACGAGGATCCGAATGTGCATAAAGTGAACTCCTTGAAAGATATGATACCTTTCGATATCATAAAATGTCGGAAGACATTGTTAGGATGAGGTTTTTCCCCTTTACACTAAGGGATAAAGCCAAAGCTTGGTATCACACTCTCAGTCCCTCAAATGTCACAATGTGGAAGCAATTCGTACGTGCATTCCTGAACAAGTATTTCCCCTTTCTAAAACTACGAATAGGATAAAAGAAATCACGAACTTCCAACAGAGTGATGGGGAATCACTTTACGAGGCATGGGAAAGATATAAGGATTTGCAAAGGAGGTGTCTACACCACAACTTACCAAAAGAATTTCTTTTGCAAACGTTCTACAATGGAGTCAATCCACCCATGAGAGGTACCATAGATGCAGCATTGGGTTTATTGCTTATGCAAAATACTGTTGACGAAGCAGAGGAGTTGCTTGAAGAAATGACCAGAACAATTGTCTGTGGATAAATGTTCGAAGTAGACAACACATAACCATCTGAGAACATAAGGGAGCTATAACTGTTGACGAAATGATAGAGATGCAAGTAAAAATTGATAACTTAACATAACAGTTGAATAATATGAAAGTTCTTTTTAAGCCCCTGTTAAGGCCATTCAACAAAGATGCGAGCTATGTGGCCAAGATAATCATGATACCATCCATTACTTCCTAATGCAAAGTGGTGAAGTAGAATTGGTTAATTATATAAGAGGGGGACAACCCTTACACTAACACATATAACCCTAGGTAGAAGAACTACCCGAATTTCTCATGGTCGAACAACATGGGAGGCTAATTTCAATCTTAAAAGCTACCTAGTTTTCAATAGGAGAAACTAAACTCGATGGACTCTAAGTTGGATAAGATTTTGGATAAGCTTGGAAGCCTAGATGATCCTCAAAAGAATTTGGAAGTTAGATTCGAGCAAGTAACAAAGAATCATGCCTTTTCTATCCACAATTTAGAGGTTTAAATGAGCCAATTGACAAGTTTTTTTTACACTAAATATGGGGAATCTCCCAAGCACTTTTGAAATAAAATTGAGGAAGCAATGAAAAGCTATCACACTTCATAGTGGGAAGGAACTTGAACAACCCACAAAGTTAAGAGTTGCAAACCCTCTTCCTGTTAAGAAAGGCCAAGAAAAAAAGAAAGACGTGGACATAAGCGAATACCCTCCTTATGTTGCCACTCTGCCATACCCACCCAAAGTTCCATATCCTCCGTGATTGCAAAAGAAATTAAAGTTTCGTTTTTAGAGGCTTTAGAAAAGATACCCAAATATGCTAATTTTTTAAGGACATATTATTAAAGAAGAGTACTTGGGAAGAGAACCAAACAGTAGCTTTAACTAGTACCTGTAGTTCCATAGTCACTATCTAGATTCCATCTAAGCTGAAAGATATAGGAAGTTTCACAATACCTTGTGTGGTTGGTGAATTTGAATTCACAAAGTGCCTATATGATTTAGGAGTAAGTATCAATCTTATGCCTTTGACAATATTCAGGAAATTGGGGTTTGATGAGGTCAAGCCAACCTTAATGCTAATTCAGTTGGCTGATCAATCTATTAAAAGACCATTTAGGGTGTTGGAAGACGTTCTGATGTAAGTGGAAAAGTTCATTATTCTTGTGGACTTTGTGGTTCTTGATTTTGAAGAGGATAAGACCTGTCCATTGATTCTTGGGCAACCTTTCATGAACACAGGAAAAGCATTAATCGACGTTCATGAAGGAAAAATGACATTTCAGATTGGTGAGGATCAAGTGGAATTTAATATGAACAAGGCTTTAAAGAATCCGAAGGAAAGCAACATATGCATGAAAATTGACATTATGGATGAAGGTATGCAAGAACAAGTAGAGAGTTGCGTTGCAAAAGAAAAATCAATAGAAGTGGAGATAGATCATGAAGCTGAGAAGGCAAACTAGGTTGAGTCTGAAGGAGAGGATGAGATGGAGGAGTCGAGTGTTCAAACTCATCAAAAAATATTAGTCCGAACCAAAGCTCCCTTACCAGCCTCCACAGAGAAACCACCCACTTTAGAGCTTAACCTTTGCCTACCCATCTTTGCTATACTTTCTTAGGTGAAGGTCAAACTTCACTTATCATCATTTCTAACCAACTGGATAGGAAAAAAGAGAGTAGGGTGGCTGTAATTTTTAGGAAGCAGATGAATGCCAAAGGATGGCAAATATCTGATGTTCAAAGTTTAAGCCCAAATGTTTATATGATGTCGAGCAATGAGGGCACGTTAACATAGGTTGAACCCTCGTATGAAATAAGTGGTTAAGAAAGAATTAGTAAAACTCTTAGATGCGGGGATAATCTATCCCATATCTGATAGTGAATGGGTTAGCCCGGTACAATGTATACCAAATAAAGTTAGAATGATTGTAATGGAGAGTGAAAGAGGAGAATTAATTTCAAAAAGAATAATCATATGATGGAGAGTGTGCATAGATTATCGTAAACTCAACAAGGTGACTAAAAAGGACCATTTCCCTCTCCCATTCATAGATCAAATGATAGAAAGAGTGGCTGATCATTCCTTCTACTACTTCTTGGATGGTTACTCAGGGTATAATTAGATATTCATCTACCCCGAGGATCAAGGAAAGACCACGTTCACATGTCCTTATGGTTGTATAGATGGATGCCTTTCGGATTATGCATTGCCCTAACCACATTTCAAAGATGTATGATGTTTATCTTCACAGATATGATCGACGATATAATGGAAGTTTTTATCGATGATTTTTTTAGTTTTTGGAGATTCTTTTAAAATGTGTCTAACCAATTTGGTTAGGGTACTCCAAAGATGTGAAGAATCAAATTTAGTTTTGAATTGGGAGAAGTGTCACTTTATGGTGCAGAAGGGGATAGTGCTTAGGCATAAAATTTCACACCAATGATTTGAAGTAGATAGAGCAAAAACCAAAGTCATAAATAAAATCCCACCCCCAATCAATGTAAAGGGTGTGTGTGGATTCCTAGACTATGCTGGGTTCCACCATCAACTCATTAGATATTTTTCACAAATTGCAAGACCTTTGACAAACTTGTTAGTCAAGAACGTGCTCTTACTTTTTGATGAAAATTGTTTATCGACATTTAATCAATTAAAGGAGGCACTAACATCATCCCCAATCTTAACGCCACCAGATTGGACACCCCCGTTTGTGTTCATGAGTGACACAAGTGACCAAGCTATAGGTTACATATTGGGAAAAAGGAGAGACAAAAGGTTGCACACAATGTACTATGTAAGCAAGACCCTTATAGAACCTCAACTTAATTACACCACCACAAAAAAAGGAATTACTCGTAGTGGTGTATATGTGTGACAAGCTTTGATTGTACCTTTTGGAGTCTAAAGTGATCATATTCACCAACCATGCTACTTTAAAATATCTTTTTACCAAGAAGGACGCAAAATTGAGACTTATTTGATGGATGCTACTATTACAAGAGTTTGATATAAAAGTATGAGATAAGAAATGTAACATCCCACTACCAGAGAACATATGCCCGACATTCTTCAAAATATCTGAGCACATACCCTATAGGAATGGCATGTGAGAGTGATCACATTCACTTCATATGGCATTGTAAAGAACATAAGTATTTAAAATGTTAACATATCTCATTTCATTAGAAAAACATGTTTTACATTGTCATTTCATTACAAACCATCCATATAGTTACAATACAAAAACCATATGTATTCATACTGTTTTATACAAAATATTCTACATAAGATGAAAAACTATACAAAAGCACTTTATCTAAACTCCTTAGATGATAGTTCACCAGACCTTTGAGCCATATCTTGATCCTAAAATGGATAGTACTAGACTCCAACTAGATTGCTTTACAAGCAAGGTCTCCTTTCAGTACCTAAAAATCAACGTTGCATTTTTTATGAGTTTTACGAACTCAATGAGTGAACCATCATCGATTTGTTCACTCAAAACAGATCATATATATCATATGAATAAAACCAGCTCAACCAATATAACACATCGTACCGATTTATGCCTCATATATCACATTATTCCTCATACTTCAGCTAGCATCTTAACAATACAATCACTTTACTTAATCATTTTATAAGCACCTTCTGAATGCAAAAACTTCATATAATCATCTCAAAATATTTCACTCATTTATCACAATTCTTCATATCACCATCAAGTTCATAGGCATTTCACAATGCTATCTCAATATAATTCAAAATTCATTTGCAAACCATTTCAGAAACACATGCAAAGATACAAATGTAAATGTAAATAAGACCCACTTCCATTTTTACTTTGTTATGACCGAGCGCCTATTTATCAGTTATCAGCCACGTATCTGTTGTGGATACCAGACTCATTTCAGTATTTTCATGTACCTGTTGTGGATAATGGGTTTATTAAACGTTAAGTCTGAGGCTCTGTGTGCACATTTCTAAGCTTAAAGCTCTTTTCACATTGGCTGCTCTAGTTACAACTCCTTTACATGAACATGCATACTTATGTAATGAAGTGCAACATTTTAACATAATATATCATCAATCACTTTCAGTCAAGAAAAACATTTAATTATCACAATTCATCGAATCTATGTCTGGCATTCAACGTACAGTTGAAAATTCATTTTCCTTATTCACATTCAAATCACAAACATTCCCAATACAGTCGCGAATATCAAACTCCTCGGGCAATCAATTGTCTAGAATCATCAATGTCACAATTATATCAATATCGATTCAACATAGAGAAATCCAGTTTAATAAAAAAATATAAATAGAACACATTTCTAATCGAAGGTCACACATCTAGGTTACTCACAATAAACTCCAGTTAGCTATTACCTCGACGAACCGGTAATGTTTGGATGGTGTCAATCAATTTGTGCCTCTAAATCAAGCAATACACACATGTACACATCACTACATGATCAATCAGATAAATACTCAAATTTACACATGTATATGTGTCGTGTTCAATGCATGCTCAATTGATCATTCCAGGTATGTAACCTTATTCAGAAATCTTAATCATTTATACATCATGACTTGTACATCATTTAGTTTGCAATTAGGTTTATGCCTTAAGTAAATTTGATCACTTTCCATTCATCATTCATAAATTCATCAATCTTTTCCTAGTATTATACATTCACACAATTTCCTCAATTCTTTTTCAATCATACCTAATTCACTATACTCATATTCTTTGGATCTCATTTGCATTCATAAAAACATCTTGATACTAGTAACAACTCATATTTTACACTTACCCTTGAACATTTTGATGATCAAAAACCTCTTATAACACACACATAATTGTTACTTTAAATATGGGTTTCAGCAAGCTAAATCTATACATTTACCAAACTTTTTTCCAGTAATATATGTTCATACATTTACTCAATCCTCCTTCATAATTACCCCCATGTTCTTTAATGCTCATTCATCTATAGCTTATACACATTTCTCATGTTCTTAAGATCATGTTTGCATTAAAAGAACTCATTTATTCCTTTAACAAACCATAATTTTTCAGATTTGAACTCAACCACATCAAAACAGTCCCTTCTTTAGTTTATGACTTCAATTAACTACATAAACTTATCAAGATATCTTCTAGCCAAATTGTTTTACAGAAGCATTAATAAGAAACCAATAATCATTTTTCATTTTTTATACTTTGACTAATTTGAGCTCTAAAGTCCCCAAAAATTAGGAAATAATATAAGGTTCCTGCACAGCGGTCTATCACAGGTAGTGTTAGGAAAAACAAGCATAACTCAAACTATAGTCACTATTTTATCAAGCCGCTTTCACAGAGGTTAAGCTAAGACCTATATCTATAACTTTCATTCTTTGAGTATTTTCAAATTCATTCCCTAAAGATATGTAAAATAGATCGAAGGAGGAAGATGAAATTGAAACCATAATTTCGACCTACAACTCTAATTTTCCAGATTCAAGAACGCATCAATAACACCTATCTTTACCATGAATCCACCTTGATTTATACATCAAATCTCAAACTAAATCATCCATTTAACATTCTATAACCTATTGTTTTCGCACATGAAAAAACAGAACAGAAAAGTACCCAAGTTTATGCAGAAATTTCTAGCACAATCAATCGTTAACATCATTCACAATTCATCCTAATTCATCATCATCAATTCTCTATTATAACATGCCATAAACACTAATCTTTTACTTACTTGTTTAGTTCTAATCCCAGATCAAAAGCTACTCTAAATCAGTAATCCACATATGCAGAATCATCACACAATCTTGGTGGAAATTCGATGGATTTCGACTAGGTTCAATGAACAATAACAATATGATCTTTTACTTAACTTCGTGAAGGAAAAACATGGATTATTTTTGTGGCAATTGGACAAGATCATAAACAAACACAGGGACGTGAAAGAGAAGAGTGTTCTAGTGGTGTGTGAGAGTAAGGAAGAACAAAAATGAGCTTAGTTAGAGTTGCTCCTACTGAAGCTTACACCTAAGGTGTTAGGTGTTACCTTACTACAATGGCATGTGTCACCAAATTAAATTGCCATATGTCTAAAGGCATGTATAACATTTATCAAGTAAATATGCTACCATACGTCACCAATAATACTAAGTCATATGTCATGTAATCACAGCTGCCAATTGTCATCAACTTACTAATCCATTTGTCACACAATGATCAATGCCAAATGTCACTCAATTATAGGCTTAATCATCCTAATTTCCATGTATCAATTTTTCTTACCACTTGGAATTTTTCTTAAACCAAATGTACATTTAATCCATCAATTTTCCAATTATATCAATTAACTCCAAATTCACCACTTATAATCAATCAAACCAAAATTCAAGGCATAAATGTTTCACAATTCACATCACAAACGTTTTAATCTTTTCATACATTGGAATGAGTCAATTAAGTGCATATACATTCCTTACAATGTGTACCAAATCATAATTCATAATTCACAGTTCATGTGTGTATGCTAATGATATGGATATTAATGAAATGCAATTCATGAATTTCCAATGACAACTAAAGCTCTAACCCTCAATATAGAGAACGAGTTATTATAAGAAAGGAGAAAAGAATGTGGTCGTAGACTATCTATCACATCTAGAGGGAGGGGAAAGCGAGCAAAGTGATGATATTAATGAAAACTTACCTCATGAAAACCTAATAATACTTAACGACTTGGCAACACTATGGTTCATTGATATCACAAATTATGTTGCTAGTGGGAAACTTCCATTTAATCTAACATATCAACAACAGAAATTGCTCTTGCATGCATTGTAACACCCCACTCCCACGTGACCCGAATCTGATATCATTGGTGATATCCGAGTTCGTGCCCCGCGAGGGTGGCGTACTACATCAGTCAGTAAAACTCGGTATACAATTTTTTTCAGACACATTCCACGTTA
>JANKYE010000013.1:6483169-6494400 GCA_032467995.1 Erythroxylum dillonii
AATTTGCAAATAAGCCCTTATATACATCAACTTTTCCAATTAAGCTTTCTAAGTGTCCCATGAGTCTATAAATCATGCCTAATCACCTCTAAGGCATTAGAAATCATTTAATTTACCCACCATGGTCATATCCATCCAATGGACTCGGTTTTATCTACTTAAAAACTCATATGTCGGAAATCTCCAAGATTGCGCATTACCGATGAATTCCAAGTTCATGTAAGGGCATATAACATTATAAATCATTATCATATACACCCAAATGACTTAAATACATCTTTGAACTCATATACATCCATATTTATATATCAATACACATTAGTATATCCAAATACAGTACAGCACAAAAGGGCTCCGAAAGTCCGACATTACAAAATTAGTGAAGTTAATTCCTTAAGAGTTTTTCACACCAATTGATCAAATCGTTTTTACTTCCAGTTAAATCAGTTTATTTTTTAGTCTAATTACATAATTTTCTTTAAAGCCTCTACTAAAAAATTGGGATAGAATGTTTAGGATTGCACTTGTTTTTTATTTTAGTCAAAGTTAATTTGAGTGGACCAATTTTACCTCCTTGAGAAGACGACCCTGGTTATTTAACTATAATTACCTCAAATTTTGGCACAACAAGGTTTTGGTGTCATTGTCAGGAGGTGTTTATTGTCTAATTTTGATCATTTTGTCTTTTAATGCATACATTTTTTCATGTTATTTCATTGAATTTTTAGCAATTTTTGTTACTAATTTAGTGTTGTCTTTATTTTGTTTATGGGAGGAAGGAGGATGCGGAAAAGTGAGCTTGTTACTTTTATTAATAACATACATCAGATAAGAGGACCTCAAAGGGACTTTGAAGACAATCTCAAGGAACCCAAGCTTGAAGATCAAGAGAATAATGAAAGGAAGCCAATAATGAAGGAGTATGCCAGACTAGTAATTAGTACTACCACTTCATGCATACATTTGGGAGAGGTAGCTAAAAACTATGAATGAAGAGCATACACTACAACATGCTACCATTTTTCTATGAGGTTCTCAATGAAGACCCTTTAATCTTCATTTGGGAATTCTATAGCACTCTCTAAACATTTCCTTTAGATGGCTTAAATGAAGATCAAATTAGAATGAGATGATTCCCATACACATTAAAAGATTGTGCCAAGGTATTATTGATGACCCTTCTGTTTGATCCATTGACTACATGGTAAGACGTATACAACAAATTCATCGAAAAATTCTATTCCCATCTAAAGACCTCTAAGTTGCGGACGAAGATAGCTAACTTCACTCAAATGGAGGGAGAGTCATTCCATAAGGCATAGAAACGCTTCAAACTCTTGCTAATACAATTTCCACACCATCATTTTCCACTTCATATGAAGAAACAATTCTTCTATAAATGATTAATAATGTAGCAGGAGGAGTTATAGGAAAGAAGACTGCCGAAAAGACGTATAAATCTTTGAAATGTTGGAGCTAATTCTCAACAAAAGAGTGTGAGGGGGAAAAGAACTAGAGTTCATAAAGTGAACTCGAACGAAGGAATAGCCACGTAATTGGCTGAGCTAACAAAGCATATGAAAATGTTAACCATGAGACTACTCCAAAATGTTTCAAATCAAGAAGTATATGAACTCGAACGAAGGAATGGCCATGTAATTGGCTGAGCTAACAAAGCATGTGAAAATGCTAACCATGAGACTACCTTAAAATATTCCAAATCAAGAAGTATGTGGTATATGTCGAACTTATATTCATGGAGCTAATGTTTGTTCGTATTCTTTAGAATCTTTTGCAGGTGAAGAAGAACAAGTGAATTCACTTAATGATTTTCAACCAAGGGTGATAATGATCCATATTTGAACACCTACAACCCTAGTTGGAGATTCCTTCTAATCCATTTAATGTAGGTGATCAAGAGGAGAGCCCCATCAAGGAAAAAGACGAGCTTCAAGTCATGTTCAGAAAGGTGAAAAACTTGGGCATGCAACTAAAGGCAATAGAGGACAAAGATTGCATAATTCGATTAATCCTTATAGACCACCAATTCCATATTCAAGCCGCCTTAAGGATTCGAAACAAGATGAGCAGTTTTCTTATTTATATAGCATGTTTTCTAAGGTTAATATTAATCTACCTTTGTTGGATGCAATCAGGAACATTCCAGCTTATGTGAAGTTCTTCAAGGGACTAAGCACTATAAAAAAAAGTTTGAGCCAAACTAGAAAGTGATAGTTTCAGAAGTGGCAAGTGTGGTTCTTCAGAAACAGTTACCCCCCAAATTGAAAGATCCAGGGAGTTTTATTGTGAGACTATTAATGGGTAATGGTGATGAGGTTAAGAGTATGCTTGACTTTAAAGCAGGCATAAACCTTATGCCTTACTTTATTTATGTGAAATTGGTTCTAGGACAGTTGATACCCACAAACATGTGTTTGCAATTAGCTAATAGGTCAATCCATTATCTAAAGGGAATAATAGAAGATATGTTGGTAAAAGTAAGATGATTGATTGTCCCCATAAACTTTGTTGTCTTAGATATGGGGGAAGTAAAAGAGAAAGAAAAAGGGCACACCATACTCCTAAGGAGGCCTTTTATGGCCACTACTAATACCTTGATTAATGTGAAGAATGGAAAACTAACCATGACTATTCTGGGAGAAACAGTAGATTTTTCAATCTTTAATGATGAACCTATTCCCACTACTACTGTTAATAAAGAATGTTCTCTTGTTGATCAAATTAATAATGCAGATTTTGATTTTGCCTTGCAGGAAGAAAAAAGGGAATTGTACTTAATTAAAGAGATTGAAGACTATTGTCGGTTGTTAGATGATGTAACTGAGGGAGAGTTTCAAAAAATTTTAAAGATAGATCCCAATTAAGAGAAGAAGACAATGGAATCACTCACTTTGAGTGATCCACCTTAATCGTGAATATTGAGGCGTCCAGCTACAAGATATTAAAGAAGCGTTGAATGGCAGGCATCCTATAGAATTTTTTTTCAATTATTTGTTTGTTATTTGTTTTTATTGAATCCCAACTTAGTTTGTTTACTTTATGTGTGTAGACCTAATTTTCAGTCTCTTCAATTTGTTCTCCTCACAACTGTTCTCCACTCTTCAACACAGTACGTTGCGCTTGAATCAACACAGTCACCATCCCCACCTTCGTATTGTATTTCTATCCTTTTCCTTTTTATTATTTTTATTGCTTGTTAGTTTAATTTTTTTTGTTTTAATGCTTGTCCTTATTTGCATTATTTTGCATCTTAGATCCTTCTTTTATTTTCTTATCACATTAGGAATAGCATGATAGGGAGTAGTTTTTAACTAATAAAATTGTATTGTGTGTTTGTTTTTCCATTTAATAGTTAAAGATGCATGGTCATGAAAAAAAACTCGATCGAGATTATAAATGCATAATATGAGTGAATGAGTATACTTGCATGCTTAGACTGATTAACTTAGATTTCAATTAAAAGGACGTTAGCTTGTTGTGATAGATGAATGTCACTTTTCATTGGTAAGAATTTGAGCCCTTTGAAATATTTAACACCAAACTCAAGTATTCTTTGCTGAGAGTGTTTTTCATGATTAAAGAACTCTAAAACTTGCTTGCAAATACTATTTGAGATCATATAATCTAATAAAAACGTTGAAATAATGAAGGCAAATAGGATTTACCCATTTTTCTTAAAAAGCCACCATAATATTACCCTTAGTGAGCCCCTTTGAGCTTAACGTGAAACATATTCTTTCTTTAAACCCAAAATATGAGCCTTTACCTTAATTATTTATCCTCTTTGTTTTACTAACCATAAGGCAAGTTGGGCATTTGAAATGGTATTCCTGGGTTTAGGAAGTAATTGGTTGAATAAGTGTGGGGGGATCATAGCATATAATTAGCTATTGTGTTAAGAATGAGTATGGTTGTAGCAACTTTTATCTCTCCTTTATATTTTTTCTCTTAATTTCCTTGTTTGAAATAAATAAATGAATGAAAAAATGAAAGAAAAAGAAGAAAATAAAAAATGAAAAAAGAAAGAAAGAAATAAAAAAGAAACAAAGGGGAGAGAAGACAACTAGAAAAAGAAAAGAAAAAGGAGAGACGTAAAAAAGGGAGTGTCAAACTTGTTAAATGAGAGGAAAAACTTGGGTGTTTCATACTTCATTGTTCTGTATTATTTTAAATGCTCAATTTTTTGTGGTTTTAAACTGTGATTTTCCTTTTCTTACCTTTAACCTAGTCTCATTATAACCTAAATAAAGACTTTTGGATTGATGTTTGTGTTTGATATAAGTAGTGAAGATTGGATTAGTAAGCAAGCTTATGGTAGATGCCTTACATGAAATGAATGATGAGTGAATATATCCTATTTTTGAATGCATGAGAGGATGGAGAGTGGAGTGAGTGTCTATCACACTTGATAATTTTGGCTAAGCATGTGAAGAATAGTCTATTCATAGAGTATTATGAGTTTCAAGTTCTCAAGTTGTGTTTATTGAAATGATCGTTGACATCTTTTACTATTATTTGAGAAAATTGTTGTTTTCATTGTTTGTTCTTGTATAGTCTAATGTTCTTTATTTTACTTGGGTACAAGTATAGTTTAAGTGTGGGGAAATTGTTGTGACTAATTTTTATAGACTTTACAAGATTTGATCTTTTAATTTTGGTTTTTCTAATCCAAATTTGAAGGAATTGAGTGAAAATCATCACAAATTTTACATGAAAGGAAAGGGTGTGACTAAGGACGGGCATGACAAATAGTGTCACCCCCATGCATAATTTTATGTAAATAGTTTAATATCATGTGTCACTGAATGCAAGTTTTGAAGATGGATAAACCTAAACCTAAAAGAGCTCGATAAATAGAAATAAAAAGAGGTTAAAAGGGGGCTAGAAAATGAAACAAAAAGAACAAGGCTGGGAGTTGGGAACAAAAGAGCTGTTGGTGGTGAGGAAGAAGAGAAACATCAGATAGAAAGAAAGCAGAGTTGAAACCAGTGGGAGCATTTGTTCTTTTAGGTGATAGTGAATAGAGGCAGAGGGCGAGAGCCGAAGCCAGGGAGTCACCAACATCCTCATCTGAAAATCTATTTGTTTTCTTTTTCTATTTTATGTTGCATTATGGAACTCCTTTTATCTTGTTTATGTTGAACATGTTTCTTTGTTAGAAGTTAGTAGTCCATTTTGGTTCTTACTTTGTTTATTGGTTTAAGACTTTTTTGTTACTGTAACTGTGGCATTGAAGTATATGAAGATGATGAATTGTGTTTATTCCCTGATGGGCTAATTTCTTGTTCTTGAGAATTAATATAGCTAATAAAGTTGTTAAATTTGAAGTATTGGAAGTTTGTTGGAACTTTGGTTGATGTAACAGTTTACTAATTTGTTGGTTGATTAGTATCCTACACTGGTCAACTAGTACCCGACAATTAGTGAATCTGATGTCACATATGCATATAGGTCAATCAGTGCACTATATATAGCCATTGAAATAATTTGTTCTTAGTTACGATGGATGTTTTAAGTCCCAAGACACTATAAATAGGTGTTTTCTCATTGGCATTGTATACACACATTTAAAAGAGTTTGTCAATCATTTTAGCACCATTGTATCATATTTGTGTGAGTAAGCCATTTTGGAGTTATTAAGTGAGTAAGTGAGATATTTTGGAGTTGTAATACTTTATTGGGTGTTGAATACTATACTTGGTGGTGATTCAAGTGGTATTAAGGTTCTTTTTCACCTTGTAAGAAGAGTTCCTCTTTACTGAGAAAGATAGTACAAAGGTTTTTCTTTACCTTAAAAGAAGAATCATAGTAGAATTCTAAAGAGAGTCCTAGGAGCGGACATAGGCAAATGTTATTTGTTGAACCACCATTAATTATTTTGCAGTCTCTCTTGCCTATCATCTTTAAATTAGTATTCAATTATTTGACTAGTTTATATTAAGAAATTTTCTAATTAAAAATTAAAGAACTAAATATTTGGAATGGAAATGAGAGGCTACTAGATCTAAAAGGATCAAAAGATTCAATGAAAAATACAATATCTTAAATGAATAATTGAGGCCAATTATAAATAATAATTATTAGTTAGTGATAATATGTGTTAAAGTGATTGTTGTATATTAATTGTGTGATGTGGCTTGAAGAAGTAACTAAGACAACTACTTGAGGACAAACTTTGGGACTGTTAGTATATATGAGAGAATTATTTTAAGGGGGCTTGTAAAAGTTGTGAAGAAGTTATCAAGGTGGTTAAATGATACTAGGATGACTTGTCAAGTTGAAAGCATCCTCATTGTACTTAATAGACATAGGTCCAAGTTTATATTCATATACAAGGTTAAAATAGAATGTACTTTGGTTATTAATTCCTAGTAGAAAAATCCTTTTCTCTAACAATTCTTCGATATTTACAAGCATCAAAATAGAAGAAATGGAACATGCATTCCTTTTTAGGATAAATTTACATATTTTTTATAAGGATGGCAAAACTAGCTTGACCCGACCCAGCCCGTGACTCGACTATTCCTTCAAAAATGATGTCGCTTTGTAAAAAACAACGGCGTTTTGTCTTTTTTTAAATATATATATAACATGCTAGGTTTTGCGTGGCTGACCCGTGGCCTAGCCCGACCACAGGCTGATCGGGCTGGGCCATTAGCAGCCCGGGCCTGGCCCATTGACATCCCTAATTTTCTAAATCATGAGTGACTAAAATCGGAAGGTAGTGAAACAAACGATAATGCAATCCATTGATATGTTAAACTAAATTTACTGGACTCAAAGCTAGAAAAGGAGACACGTGTCATTTTTCTAGCATTATTTGCTTATCTTTCCATTTATTATCTATTTCAATTATTGCTAAGTCTATGGAACATGTGTTTACTAATGTAGACCTTTCATAAATTTGAGCAATTCATTTAAATTCATCATTTTTAGTTCTGATTTTTTTTAGATGAATGATTTTACTATTTAATTGTTAACTTTGAATGTTATAGAGGATGATTGGCTAATGAATGCTTGGATGCTCCTCTATTATTAAAAGCCTTATGAATGGTATTTGATATCTTCCTCCAAGTCAATTTTATGATTACTTGAGCTAATGCTGAATATATGTATATACATTTAAATGATACAAAATTTAAAGACCAAAGTATCTCATTAATAACACTTTTTTCCATTTGGTCTATTATTCATTGACATACTTGTATGTTTCTAAGCCCATATGATTTTGGTATTAAGAAAATGATTGTATGTGAAAGTCAATTTAGTTCATTTAGAAAAATGATTCAATATTGTAAATAAAAGACTTATAAAATTCAGAGCATGATAGTGGTGACAAACCCTAATGAAAATACATAGATTGCTTATATGTGATACTGGTGATTTAAAGAAATGAAATTATGGTCAAATTTTTAAAATTCTGGAAAGTTGATAACCCTAAATGGTGTTTAAATACTGATTAAAATACTAATAGAAGTTCTTTAAAATAATGACGAAGATTGTTGAAGCATTCAAGGATTAAATTCAACAATTTAGAAATACACATACCATTCATACCTAGGTAAAGAGTTTGTTTAGAAAAAAAGATACTAATGACTTATTTCCTCTAAAATATAAAATCATAAAAGATAGAGTAAATGTTTGAGAAAAGCATTGTTGATTTGTTGTGGAAAGAGGTTTCACTTTAATATATTGGAAGTTGTTATTAAAATATTAAAGAACATAGTTTTATCTAAAACCATCCCTTAAATGTGCTATAATCCTTACTATAATTGCCTCATTTGCTTTAACAATCATTAACCAAGAAACTTAAACAAGATTGTCTTGATACTATAACATTGAAATTAATACTAAGCCATTGTTAAACAATAGTTAAGGCCATACTCTTGCCAATGTAAATTTGATAAAAATTAAAAATAAAATGAATAAAGAAAAGAATAATAAAAGAAAAAATGTGGTAAAGGTCAGGAAGTTTTCTTTTAGGAATCAAATCCAAATAAACAATATAATAAAGATTCCTAATAAAAGTTTACTAAAGCCAAAAATTCTAACATTTGTAACATAGGAAAAAGTTAGTGCATAAAAAGAAAATTTTGCTTGAAAGATTGATGAACTATTACCTAGTCAAAAGTGAGAGCATGAACAAAATTGAGAACTAAAAGTTAGAAAGAACAAAATCGATGAACAAAATTCAATATTGTCCTAATGTGCTAATCTCAACTAGAAAAGCCTACAAAAATAAATATTAACAAGTCGAAGATGTTTCTAGTAGAGACATTTTGATAATCAAGTTAGTAACGCTGAAGGGTGTTGATTGTAAGGAGAAATCACTAATTGTTTAATCAAATTAGTTCTAAGAACTTACATTTGGGCATCCCGCTTTCATATGCCATCCTTCTTTTAAGTATAATTGAACTCTACCTACCCTTGTTAGAGTTGACATAATCTTTACTAGGTACCTCTATTAGTGTTTGATTATAATTATAATTCTTTATATAATTAAATTACATTTTAACTAGACTTTGTTAGAAATCACCAACTAATTTAGAATACTCTAGATTTAGAAAACTCTAGATTTGTAAAAAAAACTGGAAAAATCGCCTAAGTTGGCAACTTGGGCATTCCAAAATTCTCCAGCAGTAACTTTCAAGTTGCAAGGTCGGTGGTGCATGCCTATAAATAGGCAATAGCACCATTTATTGTAGTCACCAAATGAAGAGAGAGAAGTGAGTCTTAAGAGAGAGAAGTGACTCCTAAGTGAGAGAAGTGAGTCTTAAGAGAGAGAAGTGACTCCTAAGTGAGAGAAGTGAGTCCTAAGTTTTGTTCGTCTGTCTTCTATTTTTTGTTTGCCTTCGGTGTTTTAAGTTTTGTATTCGAGTCCCTGTATTAATAAAATGATCGTTTTTTTTAACAAGTGGTATTAGAGCCAGGTTGTGTCGTCTAGAGTTGTTGCTCCATTGTCCAAAGTTTTTTACATGGAGCACTCGTATGCAGTTTTATCTGCTAAGACAAGATTTATGGAGTATTGTCGAAGGAAACGAGACTCAACCTCCAACATTAGAAAAAGAGTTAAAGAAATGGAAAATTAGAGCAGGTAAAGCCATGTATGTAACATCCCATTACCTACGGGAAGGGTAGAACAGTAAATATAGGTGAACAGTGAGAGTTTAGAAATGCAATTGCATGCTCATGCATAATGTGTCATACACATACATGTGAATAGTGACATTTTTGCACATGGAAAATAATTGTACATGCATTCATTGACATTCCGGGTATTATTGTGAATAAATGTGATTATTATTGCGAATTTTGGTTTGTTTGTATTTGAAAATTTATTTGGAGAGGGAAATTGTTGTTTTAGAATTTTTGGAGAACTTTAGGAAATTTTTCGGGGTAATTTTTGTACTAGGAAAAATATCAAATGGCAGACCAATTGATAAATGGTAGTAGAAATTACTGTCAATTGGCAATGAAAAATTGATACATGACTTTAAGCATTATTGACAAGTGTCATTCATTGGAAATTGGGTTTGAATGGATTAATTAATAAGAGAAGGATAAAGGAATGCTTAGAATTTGGACATGTGGCAAGTGACAAGTGTCACTTGCCAAGCCATTTCTTATTACTATTTGTTTAAGTGTTTAAAAACACATTCTTGCTCTCTCTCTCATGATACACTCTCTCTTAAAAGCCCACCAATAGTATTTTGTCTTCATTTTATACCTTGCTTCCTCTCAATTTCGTGGCTTCATCTCCCTCTCTTCATCTCCTTCATGAGTTGGTAATTCACCTACTTGAAACCTTGCTCTATCTTTCACTTTCTACTTCCATCTTGTTGGTTCTTTAAGTTGCCATAAGAAAACCTAGTTTTACCTCTTTCAAGATGAAGAACATTGGATGCTTGGGAACTAGGGTTTAGTGAGAGGTTGAAGAGTTTGAAGCTTAAATCAAGTAAGTTTTGCTTTATATGTCATAGGTATGGTTAATTAAAGCTAAAATGATGATTAACTTGAGTTGTGATGCTTTGATATTGGAAGGTTCATGTTTGTGTCATGAATGATGATAAATTAGGTTCATATGTTGTTTTTGTATGTGTAGGATGAGTGATAATGCATGTAAGGGTATAGAGAGGTTGAGAGATTGAATGATTTTCAAAGGAGTGATTTGATGAGTGTAGAACTTGTTTATGAATGGATATATATGTATATGCTCTGTTTTTGGTTAATGCTAACTTATGGATTATGAATCGTTTGTGAGTGGTTTATTGAGTTGAATTAGGTATAGATTGATGAGGAAATGTAATGGAAAAGATGATCTATGTATTAGAAGGTATAAGATGAGTTAGATATTAAGAATGAATGTTTGAAAATCTGGAAAATTTTACAACAACATGATCTTGAGTATGCTTTAATGTATGAGCCATAACTTCCTTTATAGTTGTCCAAATGAACTGATTTTTGGTTTGAATGAAACTAGAGGCAATTTGCTACATTTCTTATGAAGATGTTGATTTTAAATTTTGTCTTTAAGAGTCCCAAATATTGACATGAAGTTAGAAAATTGAGTGCAACAAAAGTTGTGGATGAATGTGTATGTTGGTGTTCTATTTTGGGCGTTTATGACCAATTAGGGAATATGAATGGAGAATGGATGAGTTTGAGCTAAACTTGAGATGTTATGAAGTGGTTTTATGATAGGAAAAGTGAATTTGAGATGATTATGGGTATATATGATAATAGAATAAGTGTAGGAACCTTGGAAGAGGCTTTGGAGGAATGTTTTGGTGACATATGTCCGTTAAACGGACATTAGGTCCGTTAAACAGACCTTCTCGGGTGTAAAAACACCCCTAGGTCGATGTGTATCCGTTAAACGGACATGGAAGTCCGTTCAACGGACTTTCTCGGATGAAATGGGGCAGTTTTGCCCGACAATGTTCGTTAAACGTACATGCATGTCCGTTAAACAGACCTTGTCGGGACAACTTTGGAAATCGTGATTTTTGAGCATCTTAAATTCTGAATCTTGCTTTGTTGTCTTCATCCCTGTTGTAGATCTCGAAGTCCTCTTTCTAATGGTCCAAAAATGAAAGCAATCTGAAATTTGTAGCAAGAGTTATGATAACCGCACCAAACTAGGTTCAATTTGATTGAGGTCTTAAACTTGGTTGCTTCTTTTACTCATAACTCCTTCTCTAGACCTCCAA
>JANKYE010000013.1:6657186-6676845 GCA_032467995.1 Erythroxylum dillonii
TAATCTGGGTAATGCTCGAGACTCGAAAGGGATTTACTTGCGAAATTCGTGTGGGTATTGGTTGTTATGATCATAATCAACAGGATCATGATGGAAATTCACGCCGACAGCTGCAGCAGTTAGAGACATGTACAGACATGCAGGAAATGAAAATCGCTATTCATTACTAGTCAACGACAGAAATTTTACAAAGTATTTTATATCAAGGATTGGTTGTTACAGGTACCTATCGATCAGTACCCAACTAACTAATGAACTTAAACATACAGTTTTTTTCAGTTAAACTATCCCGCCGTTAGCTCTTTAACTTGGGAGCAGTGAATGAAGCTTAAAGTTAACTTTAGCATGAGCTCATTAAGTTGCTGCTGTTGTTGACATGAATTTCCATCATGATTCTGTTGGTCATGGTCATAATATTGGCAGTCAATGTTGATGTTAATCTGTTACGTGTTGATGAATTGTGATTTGTAGGTGTAGTATGAGTATAATCTTATGTTCGGTGCTTCATAACGTTCTAGTTGTGATCATTTAGGAGAGTAAGCTGAAGATTGTTTTTCATTTTTTCTCTCCCAACTTACCATTTCAGCTCGACTTGAATTCCGCTGATGTGCCTTAGCTAATGATCATTAAGGATTCAAGAATATTGTTGTAACTTTTTTCTTTCATATCCTTGAATTTATAGACATAGGTTTGTGAAAATGTCGTTTATTGGAATCAACTGCAGTATCAAATCATGCTTGTGATTGCTTTTGTAAAGTTTGGTGTCGAACAAACGAATATTTCTTGAAGGAAACCATTTATCACCGGGGGAATTTTCAAGTCTCATGCTTTGAATGAGCTGAATAAATATTTCTTTTTCCTTTTCTTAATGATTGTTGACTTAAACCAGAAATAGAATCTCTTCAAATGGCTCAAGTTCTTTTCAAGATATGGCAGCTACGTGGTCAGGAAGCATTTTCTTTAACTCACTTCTGTTGCTTCTGTTTCCCTCAATGGCCAATATCTTTTCATGTGTGATAGCACTGTTCGAATGATGACAGCACAACAACACGACTCTTGTTAGTCGCTGCATCTGTTGACAAGATAGTCCTGAAGAAACCAATCAGTGTTGATTTCGATCTTAAAATAGTTGGTTCAGCTATTTGGGTGGGCGCTCATCAATTGAAATTCTACTGGATGTCATTCAGCCTCCTATTTTTGAAGGTACTTCAGATGTCATCTGCTCTGTCACATTGACGAAACTGTTAAGCATATAGTCAAAAATTTTGATGCTTGGGTAGTCCTTGCTTTTTTCACTGGTATTGATTTATTCAGCTGTAATTGCTAAACTGCCACTGTTGATTCTCATCTAATTGTTCAAGTTCTTCATGCCCTTACTAGGATTACAAGTTTTTCAGTTCACTAAGTTAGCTTATATAACGCTTCCAATCAAAATGCTCAAGTACTATTTGAGAATTCTCGGGAATTAGGGGGAAGCTGGAGAAACAAATTTTCTGTGACATGCCTTCCTTGGGAGATACGGATATCAGTCTTCTTAAAAATACCCACCTTGAAAATTCTCTCATATGCCAACCACTGCAAAGAAATGTCCATGGTTGAATATTTGGATGATTCTTAAGGCACTGCGCATTTGAGTTGGCTTTCTCAATTGCGTATGCCTTTGGTGGATTGGTCCCTTACTTTCTTCAAGTTAATCACGTTGATTTCTTAAGGCTTATAAGTGTGAACATCCATCTTGGTATTATTGACTGTTTTGGTTTTGTTATTGACATAATCTATGTGGATGCTGATTATAGAGAATAAGAAGCCCGTTGATTAGTCTTCCTCCACCAGAGTCAATTGCACCTATGTTGGTCTTTTGTTTATATTCTAGAGTTAATTAGTTGATTTTTTAAAAATAATTAATTGATATTGTATATACCAGTTTGTTAAAGAAAATGCCCTTGAATCAGATATCGGTTGAATTTAATAACCCGAAAAATAGTAACGAAAATAAATATAGGCAAAATAAAATAGGACAGAACACAAAGATTTACGTAGTTCAGTTGATGTGACCTACGTCTACGGCTGGAGAGTGAGCAGTTTTACTAATATGTGGAGAATGTATACAAGTACAAAAGGCTGGAATTAAAGGTTTTTAAAACTCATCAAATATACAGAAAATAACTGAAGAAAAGATTAGTAGATTTGTTCTGTTTTGGTGACCGAATGGTGTGATTATGTCTTAAACCATGCCTTCTATTTATAACTGAAGTCTCAAGCTTTTGTCCAAAATTTTTTCAATTTATGCGCAATCTCAGCAATTAACAGCAATGTCATGCGCGCAAAGGAAATAATATGTTTATGACATTCTAAGCGATGACCATCTATTTTTGACTTAGTGGAGGAGGCCAAAGCATGCAACCAATAGTTAACAATTTTTGACTTATTGGAGGGGCCAAGGCATGAAACAAATCTCCACCTTGACTTGGTCCCGAATAATTAGTGATCTGCTCCACCTTCATTGACAATACCACAAAAGGGCTATATCACTAACTATAAACGTCAATCAAGTCTAAGCACTGCTTGAACTTGTAAACTGGAAGAACCTTCGTCAGCATGTCAGCAGGATTATCCTTAGTATTGATCTTCTGAATAAAAACCTTCTTCTCTACAATAGTATTCCGAATGAAATGATACTTCACATCAATATGCTTCGCCCTCTCATGATACATCTGGTCTTTCGCCAAATGAATAACGCTCTGACCATTTTGTTGCAAGCCTTGGCTCCTCCAATAAGTCAAAAATTGTTAGCTATTGATTGCATGTTTTGGCTTCTTCCATTAAGTCAAAAATAGATGACCACCGTTCAGAATTTTTCATAGATACATTATTTTTTTTGTGCACGACATTGTTGTTAATTGCTGAGATTGCGCACAAATTGAAGAAATTTTAAACAGAAGCTTGGGACTTCAATTATAAATAGAAGACATGGTTTGAGACAAAAACACATCATTCCTTCCTCTCCTTCGGTCACCAAAACAACACAAATCCTCTCAGTTTTTCTTCAGTTATTTTCTATATATTTGATGAGTTTTAAAAGCCTTTCGTTCTATTCATCACATATTAGTAAAATTGCTCTCTCTTCGGCCGTGGACGTAGGTCACATTGACTGAACCACGCAAAATTTTGTGTTCTGTCCTATTTTATTTTACATATATTTATTTTCGTTATTATTTTTCGGGCTATTAAATTCAACCGATATCCGATCCAAGGACATTTTCTTTAACAAACTAGTATCCGAGCTTCTCCTATTGGTCTAACTTACCGTATGCTCTGTGGTTGCCACTAAGGTGGACCCTCCATATCAAAAAGTAACTTAGATTTTTATTATGAGTCTTGTGGGACCTACTGCCTAGATTTTATCTTGTGGGGCCCATTGTCTCAGTTTTGTAAACAGAGCCCAGCTTTTCTTATGGGGCCCAAGTCCTAACTTTGCTTGTGGTGCTCGCATCCAGTGCTTTTGTGGGGTTCACTGTCTCAGTTTCACGTGTGAGGCCCCCCTGTAAAAAATAGCCGTAATATCAATTTTTTAGCCATCATGACAATAACGAAGACCTCTATTGAAAAGTTTGACTTGAGTGTTAACTTCAGTATGTGGCAGCTAAAGATGCAAGCCATTTTAATACAAGATAGGTGTGAGATTGCACTTGATGGAGTGGAAAAAAACCAGCAAATATGGCATCAGATAAATTCACGGATCTAGATAAAAAAGTTAGATCAGCTATTATATTGAATCTCTTCGATGAGGTTTTGTAGGAAGTTGCTGGTGAAAGCACAACTAAAGGTATGTGGGACAAGTTGAAAGCTATATCCATGAAGAAGATGGTGGAAAATCGACTTTATTTAAAACAGAAGTTGCACATGTTGAGGATGACAGAAGGTACATCTATTCTTTCACATTTGGATAAATTTGATTCTTTTATTTTGGATTTGAAGAATGTAGATGTAAAAATTGAGGATGAAGATCAAGCCATATTATTGTTATGTTTATTTCCCAAGTCCGTTAAATGTTTTCGCGATACTATAATTTATGAGAAAGAGTCATTCTCATATAATAGTATTAACTCTGCATTAAAGTCAAGCAAAGGGACTATTCGTATGGGGTAGATCTGAAAATAGAGATTTTGGAAGAAATAGATCCAAAAGTAGGTCAAAACTTAGACATAGAAATAAAATTTGTAATTATTGCAAGAAAAAGGGGCATATGATGGCCGACTGCTATAAATTGAAATATAAAGAGAAAAATAAAGTTGAGCGGAATAATAGCAGCACTGTCGAGGCTAGTGTAGCAGCAGATGAGAATAAGGAAATTAACTTTATAGCTACTGAAGATAAAGTTAGGTCTAATAAGGAGTGAATTTTAGATTCGGGTTATTCTTACCACTTGAGTTCCGACAGGGAGTGTTTTTCCACTTATGAGTTATTTAATGAAGGAATTGTTTTGATGAGTAATAATGCTGTCTGTAAAGTTGTTGGTAAAGGTACAGTCCGGATCAAAATGTATGATGGTATCATTAGAACACTCATTGACGTTAGATATGTCTCTAATTTGAAGAAAAATCTCATCTCTTTGGACACTCTCGATTCTCAAGGTGCAAGTTCTCAGCTGAAGGTGGAATTTTGAAAATTTTTAAAGGTGCTTTTGTATTGATGAAAGCTTGCTGGTCTGGTAGTTTATATGCTTTGCAGAGATATATTGTAACACCCACATACCCCCTGAAAGGATATATGAGTATCACACAAAACAGTATAACAAATCAAAACATACGAAAACTTCTAGTAAATAATTCAGGCAAACATACATTAAATTATATAGTACTTAACACAAACTCGCTGAAAAATCCAAACCAAGCTGAAGTATCGTTGTTACAAACTTACAAACAAATTCACATATACATATCAAATACAAGCCTAAAAGTTAAACAAAAAATTCAACATTATTTTCTACAAAAACTCCATGTTTGCTTATTGTGTCGAAGTTCCGGCAATATCTAGAATAAGTCGCTCTAAGGATTCCTCTAAAACATTCAGTACAAACATATTACTATTGTACATAATTATGAATTCAATTATGCACATTCATGTATACTAAACATATATGATGCATGTTCATGTCAAAAATTCGAGTTTCTTGTCCTTAATCTTATCAAATTATCGATCATGTGAAATCATACTCAATCTTTCAATCTAGATTTATTTCACAATCCACCTTCGAGTCTACTTTGCTCAATTATTCTTGTCAGGAAGGTGGGGTAATTAGTTAATATTTTCTTCTAGAAAGTTTTCCTTCTTTGTCTTAGGTTTCCAAGGATACCAAATTCATCCAATTTGGTTTAGTATGCAATGAGTTATGCTCAAAATATCACAGACTTTGTACATTTAACATTTTGACTAATGCATGATCATGTCTCCAAGTTGTATACCTCACAACTCTCAATTTCAATATCCAAAAATTACAAATTTTATATGAATTTAAAGCTAAGATAATAAGCTTAAATTTTGGTGAAGACATCTCAGTCTAAGTCAGCCTATATCAATACAGTTTATTCAAAAGCTACAGGATATGATTTCTGTTCCTGGTAGTGCTACAACCTAAGCTAAGATTCAATTTCATGTCAAATTTTGAAACTCTTAAAGATAGAATTAAAATTAGACTTCTTCAATAAAGTTGTAGAAACTTGTCTCTAGTTTAATCTGAATTAAGAACCAACTTATTTAGAGATCCACAGTTCAAGTTATAATCGAAATATCAAAGCAAGTTCAGTGAAAACACTTCATTTATCATAATTCTTCCAGTTTTTTCCTAAAACAGACTTTCGGGTCAATGTTACATGGCCACTTTGATAATGAAAATGAAAAATTTAGGCCAAACATTTTTCTAAACATTTGTTCCTTTATGTTTTAAGTTTCTACTGACACCAAATTTATGCAATTTGGTTCAGTATTTTGAAAATTATCCCCAAATGACTACAAACTGTTTACAAACAGTAACAAATTCCAGATACTTAACTTCAAGACAACTTTTTACATACTTAGTGACAGAAATCAAATTTGATGACTTCATGAAAGTTGTAGATATAAGTTCTAGTTTAATATGAATTTAAATTCATCCAATTTGGATATCTAAAGAGCAAGATATGGCTAAAATACCTAAATCTGTCTAGTGGAACTACTCATCCGAACCAGTTTTCAGCATGTATCAAACCTCAATTCTTTCCTATTTCAGTATACAATTGATCCATATCAAACATCAAACAACACATGTTATCACAGGATACCAAGTTTATAAGTCCCTTACCTTACTAAACTTCAAATTCAACTTCAAGAATCCAGCTAAACCAAGCTTCCAAACATCCAGCACATACCTAAGTTTAAGGTGTAACTTTCAGCACCAACTAGATAGTATTACATAAAGTTACATGACCTACTTCTTGATGAAATAACTTACAAAGATGATGATCCAAGCTTCAACAAAAGTGCAGAAGTTGAGAGGGGGAGTAGGAGATGAAATTTCAGCGAAGAGAAAAGACTAAAATAAAGAATTGCTCCAGCAGAATTTGCTACATCCAAAGCTAGGTGTCATGGAATTGGAGCAACATATGTCTCCATGCATGAGCTTCATGTATCCCTTAAAGGAGTTGTAATGTGTTAATGATACATTAGGTCATATGTCACACACTTAGTGCTGCCATTTGTTAATGTATCAACTATGTCATTTGTCAATGCTTTAACCATGCCTAATATTACTAACTCATAAGTTAATCGTTCTAATTTATATGTACCAACTTAAATTGCCACTTGACAACTTTTCTTAGACCAAGTGTATGTTTAAATACCTTAATTATTTAATGAAATCAATTAATTCAAATTCACTAACCATTATCCACTTGAATAAAAATTCAAATCATATAGAGCTTGCAGCGGTAGTGTTTGCCTTCAAAATTTGACGACACTACTTGTATGTTCAAAAATTTAGAATCTTCACATATCATAAAAGTCTGAAGTATCTACTTACCTAGAAGAAACTCAATCTGAGACAATGGCGTTGGTAGAAACTATTTAAGGACTATGATTGTATTGTGGACTATCATCTAGACAAGGCGAATGTTGTGGCAGATGCCTTGAGTCAGAACACAATTTCAGCATTATCAGTAAAGCGAGGTGAATGGGAGCTTGAATCCGATGGAGCTTTAATAACTCAGTTGAAAGCAAGGCCTAAGTTGAGGCAAGAAATATGTGATACTCAAAAAGCTGATGATAAGTTACAACAACTTATTGTGGCTACATAGGAAGGTAAACGGTTTAATTTTTCTGTGCAAGGAGATGATGAATTATATTATAAGGATCGGTTGTGTGTGTCAGCTAATGATAAATTGAAGAAGAAGCTGTTGTTTGAGGCTCAAAATACAATTTACTATGCATCCAGGTAAGAACAAGATGTATCAGGATTTGAAACAGTTTTACTAGTGTTTATGCAAATGTTTTTCCTTATACTGTATCATGTATAGCTATGCATGTTGATTTGGTTATATTGCTTCCGCTGCAATTTTGATTTCTAAAAAGTTTTGAAATCTAATATTTTACCCAAATTATGCATGCTTTATTTTTCCGATACAACAACATCTTATCAAAATTATCTAAAAATGAGTTAGTGAGAGGACTACCTAACTTGAAGTTCAAGAGTAATCAAGTTTGTGAAGCTTGTTTAAAAGGAAAACAAATTAGAAGTAGTTTCCCTCATAAAAATATTGTTTCTACTACCTAACCGCTTGAACTCATATATATGGATTTATTTGGTTCTATAAGGATTCAAAGTTTTGGTGTTAAACATTATGGTTTTATTATTGTAGATGATTATTCTAAATTTACATGGGTTTATTTTCTATCAAATAAGGATGATACATTTAAAGTTTTTGAGAAGTTTTGTAGAAAAATTGAGATTGAAAAAGGGTATTACATTACATGAATTAGAAGCGATCGTAGAGGAGAGTTTGATATAAGAAAATTTGAAGATTTCTGTAATGAAAGTGGTATCTTTCATAATTTTTCTTACCCAAGAACTTCTCAGCAAAGTGGAGTCATTGAGAGAAAGAACAAAACTCTCATTGATATGGCTAGGACACTGCTATATAAAAGTAGTCTACCTCATGGTTATTGTACAGAAGCTGTATCAACTGTTTGTTACATACTTAATAGATACATTATAAGACTTATTCTCAAAAAGACCCCCTATGAGTTATGGAAAGGAAGAAAACCGAATGTTGCTTACTTTTGAGCATTTGTTTACAAGTACTTCGTTCTAAATAATGGAAATGACAACCTTGGAAAGTTCGATGCGAGGTCAGATGAAGCTATCTTTCTGGGTTATAATATTGCTAGTAAAAGGTTCAGAGTTTATAATAAAAGAACAAATAGGAAAGAAGAATCAATACATGTAGTATTTGATGAAGCACTACTCTCAACAACTGTAGCTGATTCAGATGATGAAGAATGTCCTTTAGTTCCTAAAAATACATCGCAGACACAAACTACACCTATAGTACCTTCAGAATTACAAGATCAAGAAGGTACTTCTAAAGTCAGGATGAAGCAGGCTTCTTCATCTCAGCAGGAACCTATGCAACGAAGAATACCAAGAGAATGGAGAGGTTTAGATACACATCAGTACATTCTAGGAGATTCCTCTGAAAATCTAAAAACTAGATCATCCTTCAAAAATAATTATATTGCCTTCATCTAACAATTAGAACCAAAGACCATTGAAGAGGCTCTTTCTGATGAAAATTAGGTTTCAGCTATGAAAGATGAACTAAATCAGTTTAACAAGCACAAATTTAGGAATATAGTCCCTCGTTCATAAACAAGTTCATCATTGGAACTTGTTGGGTATTTCGAAACAAACTTGACGAAAATGGTAAGGTGGTAAGAAACAAAGCTAGATTTGTAGCTCAAGGTTATAATCAACAGGAAGGTGTTGATTTTGATGAGACTTATGCACATGTTACTAGATTAGAATCAATTAGAATTTTACTTCTATAGAAAATTTAAATTATTCCAAATGGATGTTAAAAATGCCTTCTTAAATGGATATATTAATAAAGAAGTGATTGTTAAGCAACCTCCAGGTTTTAAAGATGAAAACCATCCTGATTACGTGATGAAGTTGACTAAAGCTTTGTATGGTCTAGCAGGCTACTCGAGTATGGTATGAAAGGTTAATTAACTTTATGCTTAAGAATAACTTCGAAAGAGGAAATATTTATTAAGAAAAAGGAGAACAATTTACTCATAGTGCAAATATATGTTGATGACATAATATTTGGTCCTACTAATCAATTCTTCTATGAAGAATTCTCAGCTTTGATGTAGGGGGAGTTTGAAATGAACATGATAGGAGAACTATCTTTCTTTCTTAGATTGCAAATTAGGCAAACAGAAAAAGGAATCTTCATTAGTCAAGACAAATACACAAAGGAACTAATCAAGAAATATCATTTTAAGAATGCCAAACCGATGGGTACTCTTATGTATTTTATAACTAAATTTGATAAGAAAGAAGAAGGCAAGGCTATGGATGAGACAAAGTCTAGAGGAATGATTTGATCACTACTATATCTTACAAGCTCAATACCAGATATTATGTTTAGTTTGTGTCTTGGCACACGCTTTCAATCAAATCCAAAAGAGAGCCACCTTCAAGCAGTCAAGAGGATCTTTTGCAATCTTCATGAAACTATAGACTTTGGATTATTGTATCTAAAAATGATTAAAATGATTATTTTAACATTGTTGGCTATTGTAATGCAAATTATGTAGGTGTTAAAGTTGATAGGAAAAACATAAGTGGTTAATGTCAATTTTTTAGAGGATGTCAAGTTTCTTGGTCTTGCAAGAAACAAAATTGCACAGTGATTTCGACTACTAAAGCTAAATATGTAACAGTTGCCAGCTGTTACACTCAAATCTTATAGATGAAATATCAACTTCAGGATTTTTCTCTAAATTTTGATCATATTCCTATACTGTGTGACAATACAAGTGCCATAAATCTTTCTAAAAATCCTGTTCATCATTCTAAGACTAAGCATATAGAAATCAAATATCATTTTCATAGAGATCATGTTTTAGAAGTAACCATCGATCTTCTAAATGTTAAAACTGAAAATCAAGTAGCTGATATCTTAGCCACTTTATGAAGATAGATTTTGTTTGTTAAGAAAAGAGCTTAGTATATGCAGATTGTCTGATATTAACTCTGTATGAAGATTATATGCTACTTCTTTTTGCAGATATTAACATACTCCTTTTAATATGTTTTTATGGCAAGCTCCTTTTAGTTTAGAAGGCCCCTTTTAGTTTAAAAGGCTTCTTTTATTTTAGAAGGCCCCTCTTAGTTTAGAAGGTCCTGTTATTTTAGAAGACTCCTTTTAGTTTAATAGGGTAGAATACTTATGCCTTAAAAGGTAGTTATTAAATAGTGTCATTTCAGTTTTTAAAAACACTCGTGTGCCACCCTGACAACTTTCTGTACGTGACTGACAGAAGATATATAAACGATCACACTCCTTTATTACTATGTACGATTGTTCATCTTTACACGAAATCAATGTTCAAGAACCGTTTAATATATTATGAAAATTTTTTCGTCCTTCTACTTACCTTTATCGTTCTCAAAAGCATTGTTTTTCCTCTGTACACCCTAACTCTCTATTTTTGCTCAAATTTTTTACTCAAATCTCGTAAATCTCACCAGGTTACTTGAAATGGCAAGAACAAAATCCAAGCGACAAAAGAAAACCTTGACTCCCACTACTAGCCATGGTGAAACTCTCAACCATGAACAAGAGTTTGAAACTCTTGTTTCTAAATCTTCCTCTCTGACGCCAATAGTAGGATCATTAAACACCCCTATTGAACATGTTTTCGTCGCCTTTATCAAAAAGCCCCAAGGTTCAGAAGGATCTACTCAGGAGACTCTAGACGACAGAAAGAGAAAGATTTTGGCTATGTTGTCTCTAGAATCAGACTCTGAATCATCCTATGAACAAAATGAATCAACAATCAAGCAATATATCTTTGTCTCTGGTGAAGAAGGCTCTGATGACTTAAACCCTAGCTCATCAGAAAAAGAAGGAAAATAAGAAGAAGAGAAAGAAGAAGAAAAGGAAGAAGAAGAAAAAGGAAGAATAATCTTCTAGTAAGGGGGACAAATGAGAAAAGTAAGATTCCATTCTCCTTCACTTTCACTGCCTACTCCTTCTACTCTGTCTCTCAAAACTTCCACACCACCACGCTCTATTACTCCTCAACTTGAGTCCATAGGTAAGAAATTGCCTAAAGTACATTGGATTGTTAATGATGATGGTTCAGATGAAGAACTAATTCGTTTAATAAGACGTCCATCAACTAAAGGAAGTCTTGCAAAGCAAGCTGAGAAAGTTACTGAGAAAGAGAAAAGTTGACGCTGAACAGACGGAAGAAGAAGAATCTTGAAATAGAAAAAGAGAAGAAATAAGAAAAGGCAAAGTGCCTATGGTTGAAGAGGATGTTAAAGACCACATTATTAGGAATGAACAGTTTTATGAAGAAGCCCTGTTTGAAGAAATTTTAAAGGTAAAATGGTCAAAATTGAATAAACAAAAGAAAGGAGAGTCTTCAACACCAGTTAAGTTCTTTCAGTAAATGGAAGCTTAAGTAAAATACAAAATGCGCTGCAATAAGCAAAAGATGATTGCTGGACACATCTTTCCTTGCCTCTTATTCGATGAAATTGGTATTCTCATCTCTTCTTATTTTCTTACTATTGGCTGGGAACATTTTCTTAATTTGAATGAGACAGTGTGTGATGATTTAGTTAGATCATTTTATACACATATGAGAAAAGATGAAATTGATGGGAAGTTGGCAATCATCTCTTGGGTACGCGAGTATGAGATCTTGATTACTGAGGAAATCTTGGGAAACATACTGAACATAATTCCTATAGGCAGAACTGACCTTCCTTGTTATAAGTAGGACATTACTAATCTTAACTTGGGAGAAGTTGTGAACTTTATCTACTTGCATATTGTAGTATGCCCATGAAGGGAGACCCTAGTGTAGACATTTTGACTTACTGCCACAATGCCTTGCATCAATATCTGCTACTTCAAAATTTCCAAGGAGTAGTTCAATAGAAAGATGCAGTCTCCTGGACACATATGTAGTGTATAATCTTCTGAAGGGCAACAAGATGAACCTCCCATCAATGATCTTGCAATTTATGGTAGACAAGAGAAGTCATGAAAAAATCTCTGGCGATTTGTCGTATGTGGATGCTATTAACCAAGATTTTTACCTATTATGGAGTGTCTTTTGACAATCTGGATTGATATGTACCCAAAAAGTTTCATTCATCTATTCCCTACCAATTCGGATATAAATTGAAAGACAATATGTGGGTGGAGAAGAAAACAAAAAGACCAGCAAACCTTTTGGGTCCTGCCCCACAAAAATCAGCCCCTATTACACTCCAGAGCACAAATGATTTGATCCTTCAATAATTGAGAGACATTTTCCCCAATCAAGATCAATGTGTGGCCAGATCGACAATAGGCAAAATCAAATTCTTGACATGTACATTATGCTTCGAAATTCCTTTGAATCTCTTAAATAACTTTGTCGCTATTTTTTGCTTGTTTTATTTTTACATACTTGTGCTATTTTTTACTTACTTTTTAGTTATTTCCCCTCTTTTTGTTTTGATAATGACAAAGGGGGAGAGTTAATGGTATACTTGCTTTTGATGATATATTTGCTTTTGATGATATAACTGTGATATATTCTCTACTAACTGTTGAAATATTGTTGAAGTGAATTTGTGAAGTTTAATATGTGATATGCATAAACGATAGGCTTCTTTCTTTAGAAGTTATAAGAAAGGCTCTTATCGTAAGAAAGGCTCCTTCTAATCATGATTATGAGTAAGAATATTTAAAGTTTACAGATATCTTTCAAAATCCTTTATTATTATTTGCAAATTGAAAATGTATCTATTGATGCTTGTTATCATCAAAAAGGGGGAGATTGTTAGCTCAAGGTTTATTATTAATTTTTTTTATGATAATTCTTTAATATTTCAAAATTCAAATTAGATTTATTTTCTTGTATAGGTAACGATATAATTCTTATAAGAAATGATATTATAGGATAAATGTTGTCTTTCTTATAGGAGCCTTCTTAATGAACATACTTTATTAGAAATGATTCCACAATATCCTGAAGGATCTTACTATTCATATAATTCGAACAATTAGCTCCAATATTTTGTCAAAACTTTTCTCTTAATGTCTGAATATTGGAAGATTTCAATATAGATAATATCGAATATTCATTAGATGTAAAGTCAACTCAGAATAGAAATGAAGCAACGACTAGTTGAAGAAAATGTTTACTTAAGGAAAAGCCACTGCACCTATGAACCATTTAGATTTTTGAAATACTTCAGCATTATCAATATTCTTAAAAGTCATATCAATTTCAAACACTTATACCTTAAAAAGTAAAATCACTTTATTTGAGGGATTGTTATTCCTTGAAAGTTTACATTGAGCAAACTCTATATTCATTTGTGATGAGAGCTTGTAGAGGATTGTTAAATTCTACGGGTGTGGAAGGTTGAAGAACCTTGAGAAATATGTATTTGTGAGCTTAAAGAGGCTCGTCAAAATTTACTACTTGGAGTTTTATAGTGAAATACTCAAGTTAGATACTTGGGAACTAGATGTAAGCTTCGTTATAAGTCGAATCAATATAAATTGACTATGTCATTCTTTCTTTCTTCTTAACTTTTAAATTTCCACATCATAGTGTTTGTGTTTTCAATTTACAAAGAGGCTTCTTCAGTTTTATGATAGGGTCCTTTTGTTTTAATCTTGAAAGAAGTTTCTTTCGTTTTTTAAACAATGAATAGACTCCTTTCGTTTTGAAAGTTAACAGGCTCTTTTTATTTTTTAAATGATTAACAGGCTCCTTTTGCTTTAAACATTAATATACTCTTTCGTTTTTTTAAAGCAATTAACAGTCTCTTTTCGTTTTAAACGTTAACAGGATGCTTTTAAAAGTTAATAGGCCCTTTTTATCTATAGACTCATTTTGTTTAACACGGGCTTATCGAATTGATAATACCCTGCAATTTTTTTTACATACAATTCACCCCTTTTTGCATATATTTGCTTTATTACTTCCAACAGTCGGCAAGATAAAGATATTTCTTCACATACCAAATCGATGCATACTCTGTCGGAGGGAGGAGGAAAGCCATGAGCATCTATTTTTCCAACACGACTTTGTAAATCCTTGCTAGAAAATGATGCTACAACAATGTCATATGCTGAATGTGCCCAACAATTGGAGTTCGTTTACTTGGTGGTGTGACCACTTTGTGCACAAGGATGACCCTGCCAGATGAACTTCTACATAGCACTATCGTTCCTTGTCAAGGCTATTTGGGAGGAGAGGAATCTTCAAATCTTCCATAACGGAGGTTCAGCCAAGGAACAATTCCTCAACAATATATACACGCAAATTCGAAGCTAGTTTAGTATACACAAGCTCAACTCTCATAATCTCGATTGAAGGTAAAGCATTCCACCCAATTATCTTTCGTTGCAGCTATTTCCACACGAGATCTTCTGCCCGATTCTAGCCTTGTTCTATTAATTTTTATCCAATTGGACAACGAAGCAGAAGATCTGTCCCAGCTATTGAACCACAGTCCTCTCTTGGTCCGTGTTCGCATACGAAGCCCGTAATCAATACATTTCACTTCAGGTTCACCGTAGGTCCGGAGGCAAAAGCTCAAAAACAGTCGATTTTAGGATCTGCAAGGTAGACCGCACGGATTCAAAGCTTGTGCAATCAGGAAAGGCTGCAGCGAATGAACATTTTCTAGCCCATGCAGACGACAAGAGGTTAAGGGACTGATTCCTCACCTTTGAAGATAACACATCTTTAGTGACGTAGACCTTTATCTCAGTTTTCTTCGATTACGAATTAATTTCTGCGCATTCACAAATTTGTTAATCTTTTATCGTGCATGCTTTACAATATCTACTTGGTAAGGGCACTGTGCCTGATATATATATATATAGCGCCTTCTAATAAGTCTATGACTGCAAGTAATGGAGTTTGTGCTTCTAATCAGTGACGATGACTTGGACAACGTCGAATTTGATGAATCTTGCACTGGATTTGGTAGGCTGATAGGGAAAAATCCTGAGTTAGGTAATAGAACATCTTTTTATTTCACAAGGAACATAAGGTACAACACCAATTCTCCTATATTACAGGAAAGAAACCCTATTGTTGCTCTATTAACTATAAAAGCTTTTGGCAGACTCGCTTAACAAATCTTCATCCACCCGTTTCTACAGACTAGGCCCCCTTCCCAAAAGCTCTCTGTATACTACTTAGTATCTGTACGTTAATAGCAATTTCAAAATCTCTTTCCAGCAATTTGTACAAAATGTTAAAAACGATAAGAGAAAGAATTACAAAAATCTATGTGAACATCTACATTTAGCAGCTTGTAGCTAATTGCAGCAAAGCCTTCATCCTGATAAGAGCTACAGGCACTACGGGGATACATTCTCATCTTCCTCATCACAACTGTACTGCTTTCTTGCATTGGTTACAGAAAACACCTGTGGCAGTGTCGGATTCACTGGAACTGGAAATTTATGTGCAGAGCTTACTGTTGTTCGCTCGTTTATCATACCAACCTCTTTGCAGACCCGATCAAGAATATTAAGGAAATCCCTGACAACCATAAAGATTCTGAAGGGATGAGCTTCTTCCTTAGCTGAATTCCCATGGAAGTATTCAGTAATCTCCTTCACTAGAGACAAAGCAACGCTTTCCTGTGCTTGAATTCTTATGATCTCTTCCTCAGCCATTTTGATAAACCTTTTCATTGATTCTGAAAATATCTGGCTCCCGTCAACCAACCCCATTGTTTCATTTAACCTGACAACCTCACTGATTTTCTCGACGCCTCTAGAAAGCTTGGAGACATCACTGATAAGTACATCTGAATCCATGGAAGCAGCTTTCTTCACATTGTTAAGCTCCGAACTAAGATCAGAAACAACTTGCAGGCCAAGCTTCCTACATCTGGCATCTTCGTTAGACGCAGAATTCACAGTTTCAGGTTGCAGACGAGCACCTTCAGTTCTTATAATTTCCTGTACAACAAAATGCAAGAGTGTAGTCTTTCCATCTGCACCCTTGACATCAACAAGCTTGAGGAGTGTGTCAAGCTTGAAGGCATGAGCATCACCACGATTGGTCCCAACATTCATGCGATTTCCTGTCTTCAGAACCGCTTCAAGAAGTTTCAAGAACATTCTACTACTTCTTAGTTCTTCAGAAGCTGACTGTAAAAGGGGAAACAGTAAAGTAGTGAAGCAACTGTGTCCGAAATTGTGAGGTCTATAGCTATATGTACATCAAGGCCAAAAGTCAGCTTCACCAAGCAATTATAGTGTGCAATTTCGTCAAACAATGGACACATATGCACAACTCCACAGTTATCATCATATTGAAAAGATCAATCACGCTGACAATCATGAACCCATGTATATGAAAATACAACAGATGCTAGTAGGTTTCTCAATATTAAGTCTTTATTTGAACCCAGAGAACCACTAAAAATTAACACAAGTTGAGAGAAAAAGAAGATGAAGATAAAAGGGAGCCTGTAAGATCTTTAACTCGATGTAGTAGAGTTCTTTGTGCTTGGTTTATTCAAAGGTGTCCATCTTAATTTTAAGGAGAACGATGATATCCAACTTCTGGTGTCAGTCAATACAAAGAGGTAAAACAATAATTTGGACAAGAATTAACACTACTAAAAGAAAAAAGTAAAGAAACAGCCTCAGGGAAATTAAAAAGTGAGATTAGGATAGAGTTGGTCTACCTCTAAAGTTTCAAAAGACTTCTTGAGGTATTCAATTTCGGACTCAAAGCTGGCCACATAAAGCATGGCATCCACTCGTTTGAATGCAAAAGGTACATCAAGGACTGCCTTCAGAAACTTCTCTGCATGACCAAGCTTGATTGGTGAATCATCTCTGTATTCCTTCAACTTACGCTCTTCTTCTCTGCTAGGAGCCATCTTTAATAGACTTTCTAGAAGTTCAGTTCCCAGTGAATCTACATTACCTACAAAAATAAGAGGGACTTAATTCAGTGAAGGTTACATACTTCAGAAGTACAGTTAGAGAATAGAAATTCGAAGAAGAGCCAGATTTAGAAAGATCATTGAATTAAGGTTATTAACAATGTTTATTCGAACAGTTTTATATTAAGGTTATTTGAGATTTTTAGTCACTCGTCAAACAGATATGAATGACTATTGTGCTAATTCGTAAGGTATATTTGGATTATCATCAATGACTGCCACAGTATTGTGGATTGCAGTACAGCTTGTATAATCATCTACTCATTCACTACCAGAGGAAATCTATCATCTACTGTTTCTGAAAATGTAGCAGTGGAGCATAAGAAGCCCTAAAACAAGCAGCACAGCAGGTTATGGACTCCAGATCAATGCGTCAACCAAGAATGGCGCAAAAAGGAAATGAAAGAGCACATGATGCGATTAGCACAAGTTAGCAGACCTCAATATCTTAATTATAATCAAAGCCGAGTAGTACAACTATGTACAATTCAGAGAAGAGGCAACTAATGAAGACAACAAAAGGGTACTGAGAGATGGCATCAGTCCAAAGCCTTTTGACCAAATCTACAACAAAGGATTGGCAGGCATCGAAAACATCTATAATGATCAGAGGGACACATGTAGTGGAACAAAAGATAGAATCAGTTTTCTCTAGAGGTTAACCAAAAGATAAACAGACACTTCCTTTCTATACATGGGAGGTACACATAGATGCTTAATCAAGATATATAATCTACCAACATTTTACAAGAAATGCGTGAAACAGGAAAGTAAATAGGTTGAAGAATTACCTTCTAAAAGAGCTTCACAAACTTCCTCAATTGTCACATTAATTGCCCTAAGCAAAATTGCAATGTTCTGTGCCTTCTTTGGATCAAGCACCCAATTGTCTTGATTTGTAGATGGAAGAACGATCTTTGGAGTCACTTGTGGTTTTGTGGTCGGATTGTTTACTACAAACAATGTTTCAATCATTTCTTCATTCAATCTGCAAAATACGGAGAAAAACACGGGTGAAAGAAATTACGATCCAATGCTTGGAAACAGAAAATGCCAAATGCCATATAGAAAGACAGCACAGTACTCCGCATCTTACTTGAAAGAACTTGATCTCAAGTGATCCCACACCATTTCACGCTCAGAGCTGGCTCTAACTTTATCCCAATGCAAAGGTTTCAACTTTGGTTTGGGAGTATCTTCATCATTCTCCACTGCTTTAAATTCAAGAGGAGAAACCATGCTTGTGCTTTGAAGCACAAAAGGCCTTGAAGGAGGTACAAGTGCTGGTGGTTTTGAAATTGGTTTCCCTGTTGCCGTTGATGCAACTGGAGAGTCGCCTGATCTCCGCGGTGGTCGGGGTGGAAGAGGCGGTAGCGGTGGCGGTGGCGGAGGTGCTGCAATGGGTTGCTCTAAAGTACTGCTAATTTCCGCATTCAGACCATGAACAGTGGGAACTATCGTTGGTGACGCATCTAGGCTCTTGCCAAAACCTCTTTCTGGGGATGTGTAAGTTGAAGTCAGAGACGGTGACGTCCTACTTCGATCCGTGTAATTTGAATTTCTCGGCGATGCAAGCTTGTTCTTTTCTATATACGTTTCGGGGCAAGTCAAAGTTGAAAATAACAAAGAAGATCGCGTATTTCCGCCCGAGTCGTTACATAACCTAGGCGGTTGGCTCTTCTCCGAAGCTCTGCCGGGCGACGTAGAAGCTGAAGACAGTGATGGAGAGCCTACATTTTGAGCCAAATCACTTTCAGCCTCTGATCTTTTGTCCAAACTTCTGTCTACTGATGAAGAAACAGAGTGAGGTGAAGAAGATTGAATCTTTTGATTCAAATCAGTCGTTATACTCGCCGGTGAAAGTGATGGCGACCGCACATTTGGATCAAAACCACTCAACAATTGCAGAGACGTTACTCCCCCTTTCTCTAAACTACTCGCAGGCGATGTAGAAGCCGAAGACAGTGAAGAAGAATGCACCTCTTGCTCAAAATCTAAAGATATTCTAGGCGATTCTTTTGAAGAAGAACTGCATAAAGACGGCAAAGAAGATCTGCGCTCATCAAGATTCATTGGTGGTGGAAACGAGGGAGGGGACGCAGGGAGGGTCTGAACCAAACTAGACTCCGGTGACTTGGGCCGCGGGCTCACACTAACCGGCGGAGAAATGCTAAGAGACTGAGAGCGAGCGGGAGACCCAGAATTGGAAGAAGTAAAGGAGCTCTCTCTATTGCTTCTTGCTCCAGAATCGCCACCACGCACAGCAGCAAACACTCTTCTAGACCCCGATCCGGTGGCAATGGAGCTCTCACGACCAGCCAAAGACCCTCTCGGCGAGTAAAACTCCTCTTCCTCGTCATCCCCAGTAGAGCCCACATCAACATTCGCATAGCTCT
>JANKYE010000013.1:6682396-6695827 GCA_032467995.1 Erythroxylum dillonii
TATTTATATCTTATTACTTACTTGTACCAAAAAATACAAATTTTTAGTAAGTATTAATTTACATATTATTAATTATTAATTAATAATATGCTAATCATGTTAACACGAGAATAAATTAAGTTTTTATTAATATTTTATTTTATTTTTTAATTATATCAATTCTCATAAAGACCAATTAGTTGATGATTTTCATAACAGTCGTACTCGACAATTCAATAGCAAGAAATGTACTGGTTACATTCCTATCATAAGGTTGGCAAATGAGCATTCTCTCATAGAAGATAAGGTTATGGTTATATACCAATGGAAACCTTCTCTAAAATACAAGGCAAAGAATGAAAACCAACGGGGGAGAGTTTTCACTAGAGGAGAGTATTGGGAGGTGATGGGTTTAGTAAAGCTTAATTCAAAAGACAACAAAAATTGGGTGGAAACAAAACAAGTATTATATAACCATGAAAGCCTAGGTAATTCGGTTTAGGTTAAAAGGGAACCACCTACAAATGGTAAGAGTGTTCAAGTGGATAATATTCCAAATTCAGTTCAACCGGTGGAAATTCAATAGCAATCATTGAGTGCCTTAAATAAATCACTAGGGAACAAGTGGGAGAATGAAATGCAAAATTAGTAAGAATAATCCTTGCCATAGAGACCATGAACTCCAACAGAATGAGCAAATTCAATAGATGGCAGAACAACAAAGAGGAGTTACTCAAGAGGAACAGTTTGAATACGTGATCTCTTAAAAGAGCAATAAGAGCAGTAGAAAAGGCTCCAAAGGGAAAAAGTAGTCTTATATAACCCTAATAGTCTAGAATATAAGAGGAATAAACACCCTTCTAAGCTTAATATAGTAAGGGATTTTGTTACAAAAGAAAAGCCTTTGCTATTTTGTTTGCTGGAAATCAAAACTAGATAAGCAAATATGAATAAATTAAGTTGTTTGAGTAGCAAATGACAGTTTCTAACAAATCACCAACGTCATGCCTATGGAAGGATTATAATTGTTTATGATGGTGATCTCTTAGAAGTGAATATTTTGGAAACCAGTCAGCAATTTATTCACACAAATCTTAACTTCAAAATGGAAAATTCTTATACTTTAGCTACTTTTGTCTACGGTTTTAACATAGTGTTTCAAAGAACTGAGCTATAAACTAACCTTCAAAGACTCAAGGCTTTAGTTAGAGTTCCATAGCTAGTTAGTGGGGACTTTAATGCTACCCTTTACAGATCAGAGGTGGAAGGAAACTGTAACCTACTCAACTACACCTTTGATATGCTCGATTGCATGCAAGATGTGGAATTAATAGATTTAAAATCTGAAGGTCATAGGTTTACTTGGTCTGACAATCAAAGCTCTAATCGACTCATCTAGAAAAAGCTAAATAGGGCTATGGTTAATGTGGATTGGTTAAATATTTTTCAGGAAGCTCAACCAATTTCTTAGACCTGGGAATTTCTAATGATACCCCTATTAAGGTTGATAATTTGTTTAAAATGACTAGAATCTATCGCCCTTTCTGTTGGCCCCCGAAATTTTTCTTGATGAATAAGCATGATTTAAATTATTTTTGAGGTCTTGCTAGATTAATTATTTTGGAGTAATTAGCATGTCAAAGTTAGTAGGAGTTATTGCTTGGATTGATGGAATTAAGGTATTAATGTTGAAAGAATGTATAAGGGCATTTTTGGCATAACACTTAAGCCTTTAAGACATGAGGCATAAATAGAAGGGCATAAGGGTCATTTTACAATCATTAAGAGTGTAAATTAGAAAAAGAATTAATTTTTGTCTTATTTGAGAAGAGAGTGTCGTGGAAGAGAGGAAGAAGAAGAAGAAAAGAAAGAAGGAAGCTAGTTTTTGGAGATCTTGACGAATTTGAAGAATCTTAGAGCTAAACAAGTAAGTATGAGCTTTAACCCTTCTTGATTGTTGGATGAACCTTATTTAGTGATAGTTAGAAGTGGAAAGTAATGTTGATTGTGGGTAAGAAATCTTTTAGGGTTTAATGATCAAAGATAGATTTTGATGTAATTGTTAGTGATATTGGGCTTAAATAAACTTAGAAATGAAGTAGAAGAGGTAGTTTAGAGTTAAGATGGGTTATATTTGAAAGATGGGAAGTACATAGATGAAGAATGTCAAAAAATGTCTCCAGAATGAGTTTCTAGAAAAGTTTGCCGCGACGAATTCCAATAACTTCGTTGCGGCGAACTTCTGATTTCGCCGCGGTGAAATCCATTTTCCTACACAGACATATTTTGGTATTTTGGGCATAACTTTTGCTGTAGGTGCCCAAATTAAGTGACTTTTGATTTCGCTTAAACTAGAGACCTAGGGCTATAAGTTTTATGGAGAATGAAGTTTTAATTCAGTATATAAGGATCTCAATTTTTAGATGGAACTTGAGTATAGAATACTATTTCAGCATAAGGATAGTCCCAACATGTTTGGAGTATAACTTTCGGATTTCTGAACCAAATTGAATGAGTTTGGTGTCATTAGAAACTTAAGACAATGGAGAATATTTTTATAGAAGCAAGTGTTATCAAATTTCTTAATTTACCTAATCATAACGACCCAAAAGTCTAGATTTTGAAAGGGTTATAGTTCAATTTTAGCACTTTTGATTATCAAAGCCTTATGAATTTCTTTTGAATGTGGATTGATTGAGAAATTGTTTTTGTTTAGGAAACCAAGCAAACCTTACTCAAGAGCAAGAAGAAAGACAACGTTGAATTTGGATTATCAGACAAAATTTGGTGGGTGATGTATTTACAGTTATTGTGTGATTGGGCAAATTCTTGCCTATGTGTGAATATGTGTTTTATGTTATGCATTGAAAGATGCATAACATTTTGATTGAATATGTGATAAATTGTTGAAAATTTATAATGATTCTGATTTCGTTATGCCGTGAAAGAAGCATGATATTTGATATAAGTAAATTATGATCTGATCACGTTATGCCTTGATATCTATCATGGCATTCTGTATAAATGAAAAGAAAGAAGAAAAAGTATGAAAGCATATCATTTTGATAAGATGATTCTGAGCATGATTATGTGCTTCTGTTTGGGCGAGAGTGGAACCATTCTGTTCGTTACGTGCACGTTGACAGGAGCCTTCTTCCGGCTGCCTACTTGTAGCATATGAGCTCTGAAATGGACTCATTCTGTTCATGGGGTAAACTTCGGTTTCCTCGTTCTGTTTCATGGAACCCTCAAGCCGTTTGTTGTGCATTGCATACTTGAATTGTTAAGTATGAAGCATATTGAGTTGTTTTGTGAATTGAGATAAGTGTGATGAATGTGTAAATTGCTTGAATAAAGTATGAGTGCTAGAATTGCTGGTCATATATATACATACGTATGCTTGAATTTGTGTTAATTACCGATGGCTATAAATATATTAGCTATTGAGTTGTGTAGCTCAACCCATTATTTTTCCCTCCTTAGGTGCAGAACAAGACGACAGTTGATCCTTGCAAGGCATCGGAAATTCCACAATAGTTAGAAATCTTTGTACTAAGCTAGTGACCATTTTGGATAGCTTTATAAGCATATCAATATTGATCATCCCTATGTATTTTGTTTTAAGCTTTGGTATGTATGATATTGTGTAAGTAAAGTTTGTTCAAACTCTTTGGAATGGAAATGGTATGAAGAATTGGAGTTCCTTTTATGTATGAGTATGTTTATCTTGTGGTTAGATTTGGAGGTATGTGTTTGTTTTGAATGTTTGAATGTTTGGATGTCGGATTTCAGATTTTGGGATTTTCACCACGTTGAAGCCAGAGGTCGTCGTGGTGAACTTTTCCCGAAGGGTCTATGGAGGTAACTCTATAGGTTCGCCGCGGCGAACTCCTTTTTGTTGCCACGCTGAGATTTGTTTTAATTGCAATACTTTCCACTTTTATCTCACATGATTGTCCCGACTGGTCATCTCGGGTTTAGCCTTGGGGTCGGGACTTAGGCCTAACATCCTTTAGTATCAGGAACTGATTGTTGGGCTCCGGAAACAGGGTCCAGCAATTTCAGATTCAACAATTTTCTAGTTAATATGGAGGACTTTCAATAAGCAATTACTAAGGGATTAGAGTATGAGACCTATGATACTAAGCAGTATATTTGTTTGCAAAAGCTCAAAGCTATTAAATAGGAATTAAAGATGTTAAATTTAAAGGGATGTCAGAAATTCCACAAAGGAGATAGAAATAGTAAGAAACAAGCTTTTAGAAATTTAGAAATCTTTGGCAACTAACCTTACTGATTATACACTAGCTATAGATGAGAAGGAAGCCCGTAAGACCTATTTGCAAATAGTGGATAATCAATGTTTTATATTGAAGTAGAGAGCCAAAATTAATTGGATTAAGGATGGGGACAAATGTACAAAATTTTTCTTCAATTCAGTGTCAGCTCAAAGAAATGTTAACAGAATCACATCCATAAAAACCGAAGCTGGTGAAATTGTGTTTAGGCAAGATGGAATTGCAAAGGAAGCCAAGAATTTTTATCAAAATCTTTTAGGCATAAAAGGTCGTTCTACAAGTAATGGAGTAGACCTTAGGCAATTTGTTACAGCCAAGATTCCTAAACTTGAAGCTTTATTGCTAATTAGACCTGTTACGGATTAAGAAATAAAGAAGGTGATTTTTAATATGAATGGCTCTAAGGCTCTAGGTCCAGATGGATTGAATAGGCTTTTCTTTCAAAAAACTTGGAGTAGCATGGGGAGATTAGTTAAAGATGTTGAGTAGGAGTTTTTCCAAAATGGTGTCTTACTTAAGGAGATTAATAAGACCATTCTTTGTTTAGTCTTTAAGAGTTCCAACTTGACCACTTGGAGTGATTTCAGACCTATATCATATACTAATTTTCTCTATAAGATCATCACTAAGATTTTGGCAAATATGCTTAAGGATGTTCTACACTTACTCATCTGTGAGAATCAAGGTACTTTTATGAGTAGTAGAAATATTAGGGATAATATCCTTTAATTTCAAGAGTTTTTGAAAGGGTACACTCAAAGCAAAAGTCCTCAAAACTGTACTATTAAAGTGGATCTACAAAAACTCCTGCAAACCATGTCACAACTATAAGTTAATGCTCACGAATGTGACGATTTGATTGCTCACGGCCATGCAATTAACATGCCAAATCAATTGCATGGCTGTGAGTTAATGCTCAAAGCCATGCAATTAACCTTTTATTATGTATTTGTTTAATTGACTATTGGACCATGAAAATTCCTATTGTATGCTAATAATTCACTTAAGACTACTAACAATTAATCTTAAAATTATCAACTGATATTATTTAGGTTAAAGGTACAAAGATTGCTTTACCAATTTGTGAATTCCTATATTAGCTTTGACCCCAATCTAGAGGAATTATGTCGACCTACCTCTAGGTTTGCAAATAAATCCTTTCAATTATGGTAGATCTATTCATAAATAGGATTCCTTAATCTATATGTTATGAAATCAGATTATATACTAATATTTCGGATCTATTAGAACATATATTAACCATATAATTGAATTATAATAGATTAATAAAAATAATTGCATTAGATAAAAAATCAAAACATGTGATAGTACAAACTAGGGTTCATCTCACCTAGACACTAAAGATGTTTAGTTACACATGATAGAAAAAAATAAAACATAAATAAAAAGAAAAACGGATAAAAAACAATGAATTCATTATTCTAAATCTCCCTTTATCTCCTGTCAAATGTTCTTACAAGGTAAAGTTTTGAAGATGTATTCTATCGGATCTTTCGATGATTTCCTTGTGTTTTCCATGTCTTTGGATCAATATCACCCTTTTTGAATGATCCCTATGTCTATAAATTCCTTTTATATGCCCTCATGTTTAGTCTATATTCACTAACATGATGGTGACATAGGCTTGCGTTTATCTCTATATAGTAGTGATTGGTTATGTAAAAACTTCAAAAAGGTAGGTGAAGTAACTTAAAACCCAACAGAGTCCTTTGTTAAGACTATGTTGGACAAAAAAAGGTTTCACAAGTTTAGAGGAGAGGCAGTTGAAAAAAACATGAGCTTTTGGATAGAGAGTTTTAGAGAGACTAAAACCAAGTTTGGAGATAGAAAAAAGCAATTATGAGTTGAGAAGACCTATTGCAATTATGAATTAAATAATCGGGGAACAAAATAAGAAGATTAATCTTGATTCTTTAAAGACTTTTGATAAAAGAGTCATTAGAATTTTATTTTCTTTCTTATGTTCTTTACTAATGATTGTTGGTTTTCATTCCTTTTTTATGAACTAATTGGGATATAAATATATTAAACCTTAAAACGTATGTTTGAATTGATTTCTTTAGTTTAATGAAAAATTCTAATTTCTTGACATTTGTTAATGTTTTTATATTATGTTAGATTGAAGTAACAAAATTAAAAGATTCAGCATTTGGCTTCTTATATAAGACTGAAATAACGAATGTAGAAATTCTTACATATAACCTAGGTCATATGACGAATAATGGGGGTTGCATGAATCTTAGCTATTAGGATCCATAATCTTTCTAAGTTATGATTAAACCTATTAAGAGAATTCGTAGATTATATTGATGCATTCTTACAAAGTTTTGATGTGAGAGAAGTTTTAGTCGAAAATGCTTAAGAATAAGGACTATACATGTTATAATCATGAGCATACAGTTATAACTTTGGCATTTTTATAGGTTTAAGAAACTATAGTTGATCATTATATTGAGATAAATTTAAGCGTAGTAAAGTTCTAGGGGGATTCCTATTTAGATCAAGTTATTGAATTGATTGTTCAGTCTTAGAATTGCTTTAGGGCAATTTTCTAAATTGCTATTTCAATTTTTTTCCATTATACTTTTTGATCAATCACTCACTTATTTAGATTATATAATAGAAAGATAGTTATTACTAGTTGTTACAATCTCTTTAGGATCAACATTTAACTTATATAGACTATACTATAAAAAATGATGGATAACTAACCTTTGTTATTTCTTTAGTTTTATTCTTCAAGTTTTGTTTTATTCACTCATTTATATACATCACATCAAAGTGATAGAAAATGATCCCTGACATGTTAACAACAAACCTCTCTCTTTTTAAAAATGAAGACTTAGTCCTTAAATAGAGATTTCAAGAATAAATATGTACTAATTTGGATTAATATCCACATTGTTTCCTTAGAATAATTAAATACGATTGGTTTAATCTACTTAGTAAGTTTCTTGGGTAAACCCATATGTTTAGGTAAAGCCATAACATATATAAAGGGAATTAAATATGTAAGGGTTAGTGTAGAGATTGAGATGGAACAATACTTAATCCCATTATTAAGGCCAAAAAAAGAAAAATTAGTTGAGGATAATATAGTTGTCTCTTACCAATGGAAGCCATCTTTAAGGCACCTAGGAAATAGATGGAGATCATTAAGTAAATCATTTGTAAAAGGAGATTATTATAAACTAATAAGGATAGAATACCTTAATGTAATGGTTGAGATGAGCATCTATAATGTAAGAAAAAACATGTAAGGATATGCCTCATAATTCTCTTATGAATGTAAGTACATATATTCAAAATAATGAAAACACCATGGGTTCTCCAATATGTTTTTAGAGTGATTTAGAGTTACAATATCATAATGGTACCCCAAAAGTTGCTTAGGAGATCATTTCTCCAAAATACCAAGATGTTGGTGCTAAGGAAGGGCATTAGGATAGGTATGCTATAAATTTATCAAGCAAATCGACCTTAAAGAGCAATAATGTATTCCTTATAATAAATAATAAATCAATTGAATTAAATTCTCATAAGATGAAGTATAAGACCATCGATGCCCTAATATAATCAGAAGAATATTTCTTAATAGTAACTAGAAGAAGATCTAAAAAAACTAGGATTACAAATCATCAACAACACTTTAATGGCATAATATTAATTTTTGACCCTAAATGAATTGAAGTTATGCCTTTAAAATCCTCCTATAAGTTAGCCCATTTGACTATGAAGCTATTACCTAATCCATGCTTGGTATACTTCATGTTTATCTATATTTTAAGCCTATCTTTTCATATGAATTCTCTTTACAATGAGCTAAAAGCACTTTATAGGAATATCGATGCACCATGGATGTTACATAGATATTTCATAAGCAGCAGATGGTTTATAATGAAAAAGCTAAATAGAGTTTTGATAAACCATGTTGGCTATCAAAATTCATTAACAGTAAAGTCATCTTTAGAAATAATCTTATTTTGGACCTTATTATTTAATACAAACTTTAGTAGAACATTAGGAGAACCTTGTTCTTTAATACAAATTTCTTTAATACAAATTTAAATGTCAAGAACGCTAGAACACGGTTCTCCTAATGTCAAGGTTCTAGATTTAATATTAGGAGATCATCATCTATGCGTCTCAAAACAAATATATAAAGAACATGATGATCTCCTAATTAGACCTTTCAACTCTTTAGACATTAAAAAGGTCCTTCATAAACTTAATCCTAATAAAGCCTTAGGTCTAAATAGGTTGAATGCATACTTCTTCTAAGAGTCAGGGAGCTAAATTAAGACTAGTGTTACCAATGTAGTTCCAAAATTCTTCAACATTGGAAAATGTTAAAGGAGTTCAATAAAACTTATATTTGTCTTATTCCTAATCCAACTAACATGAAAGAATTTTGGCCAATATCTTGCTATAATACAATATTTGATATCATTTTTAAGTTGTTGGCCTCAAAGATGAAATCTATATTGAGCTCAATCATAAATCCAATATAATAATTATTCATTCAAGGAATAATATTTTAAGGATAACGTAAGTCTAGCTTAAGAGCTATTCAAGCATTCTTATAGGAAATCATACATCAAAAGTTGTTATGAGAAAACTGGTTTTCATAAAGCATTTGATTCAATCAATTGGGATTTTTTTTCACTTCATTCATTAGATTTCCCCCCACAATTTATAGAATAGAAAGAAGAATGGTGAGCCAACCTAATTGTTTAAAGGAGCTAATGGTCTAAGGCAAGGTGTAACTCACTTGGAAAGATGTCTCCTAAACATAACAAGCCTTTAATATAGGGACCCTCCTCTCACTTACTTAAGAATACCAATCACTGTCAAGAAACCAACTTTAAGAGGTTGTCAAACTCTATTTGGCACAATCTATAAATGAGTTGGCAACTAGAGTAATATAAAATTTTCCTATACTAGTAGGTTGTAACTTCTAACCTATATACTTAACAACTTGTATGTTTATGATCTTCACCTTTAATTCTTCTTAAGAATATAATTAATATTGTAGAAAGAATGATGAGGAATATGGTTGGGTGAAGTTTCACAAACATTAGTAGAAAGATTAAATAGGGCGATGTTTGCTTACCAAAGAATGAGGGAAGTTTAGAAATCATCCTCAACAAATCCACGAATAATGTTATGACAAATAGAATTCTCCAGGGAACTATTTTTGACAAGGAATCCCTTTAAATGTAATGGATTCATGCATAATATCTAAAAGGGAGAAACTTTAGGAAAGTGAAGTCAAATTTTATTCTTCATAGACTATAAAACACCTATTGAAGCTAGTGGATAATCTATATATAAGAATAAAATGCAAAATAGGTAATGGGAATAGTACATGACTATGATATGACAGTTGGAATAAGTTGGGGTCTTTCCATAAAATTCATAAACTAAATAACCTAAAGCTCATGTTTTTTGACTATGAAAGGGTTAGAGAATTGATCCAAGGAATAATTATTCTTACAACATTAGAAGATTCTAAGCTATACTATACAAGGTTCTAAGTTACAATCATACTCTCAACTTGTATAATTATATTGTTTGGTTACGAAACACCTTAGGAAAGTTCATAAATAAATCTTGTAAGAAGATCTTTAGAGTTATTTTATTAGAATTTTGTCATTTAGGCTAGTTTAATTCAAGCATAATCTTCTAAAATTCTCCTTTATACTTTGGTTGGTTATTAAGAATACATTAAATGCTCTAGATATGATAAAATGCTTTAATAGCTTAAACAACACTTGTAGTTTGTGTAACAAGTGGCTTAAATCCATTATCCATTTGTTTTCTAGTGCTAGTACACATCTATAATTTGGCTCCAAGGTTAGTATTTATGCAATGTTCAATGCTAAAATACTGAATGGCAAGTTATCATCAATTAAGTAATATAACCTCACTAGCTCTACAAAGGAGACTACATGGCATTTAAGATATTTTTTTTATATAGTGTATGGAATATGAAAATAAAGGAATACAAAGATCTTTCAAATTTTAAAATTAACAACTTAAGCTGTGTCTTAAGGTACTATCCTATGGATAAGAGAAGTTATCTTGGCACATAAATTGCATTCTGATAGCATTAATGTAATGGCAAATGTAGCATTGACAGAACTAAGTAACTAGCTAAATTGATCTACTCATAGCTACTCACCTAGTTGTAGAAAACACACTTCTTTTATAGGCTCTACTTTAACTAAGTTATTCCTCTTGTATTGAATGGTGTTATATAGTTTTCTAGTAACTTCTTATTCTTGTATTTCAAGCTAGTTTCCATAGTTACTAAGTACTATGAAGCTAATGATATCCTTAATCTTTAGTTTCAACTTGTATTTGTACTCCATTTAAGTTTCTAGTACATTCTTTTAAACTTTAAAAATCATAATATGGACTAAAAACATACCATATTATTATAGGAGGAAACACAACAAGATCTTTAATCATCAAGGCTATTATACCTCTCATTATAATGATCAAAAATAGGAATTTTTTAAAGTGATCAAATTACATTTGTTGAATTTTTTAACACAATCAAATTTGTAAAAAAAATAGGATTCTAAAAATTCACTAAAAATAAAAAACAAAATTTGTAGTTGATAAGATCCCAAATATATTTTTTTAGAAGATTTAATTGGGGGCCTTAATTGGAGGACTCACTAACTATATCTCATCTACAGTCTCTTTTGATCAATTTCTATTGCTCCATGTCATCGCTTTATGATATATGCTTAATTGATTATACATTTACTCCTTAACATTTATTGATTAATGCTAAGAAATGCTTAAGAAACTCATTTTGGTTTTAGGTATAATTTGGAAGATCAAGAGCTAAAATGAGTTAAACCATTCTCTTAATGTTCAAACTCATTTGTCTTTATAAGAAGAAGATGGGTTAGGGCGAAGATGGGGCAAGAAAATAAACAATTCATATGATTTGCAAGAAGCATGATCGTGCATCTACTTGCACGCCTATGCACATTTCAAAGAAGCATTATTTTAGTGATGCACAATTGGATGCACGACTGTGCATCTCTTCAAAAACTTTTTTTTTTAAATAATAGACATTTAAGTGGCCAAACTAAGGGTGAATCATTTTTGGAACAAGAGAAGGGGCATAAACCTTACTCCTTTGAAATCTATGGAGGGCTAATCTTCCTTCTTCTAGTTCGAAGGTGAAATCAAAACTGAGGATCACATTTAAGTATCACTTCATTATATATTATTGAATCTCTCTCTTTCTCTCTAGGGATTGCTTATGTTATTCTTTGTTTATTAATTTGGGTATTTGTGGAAGGATTATCTGAATGCTTTTATTATATTGTTTTTATATAAACTCATTGCTAGAATCTAATATACAATACGTAATAGTTGTGTTTTGGATTCATGTGTGGCAATTAACGGCATTGAATCATTAGGGTAATGTAACATAGCTTAAGTGACTCAAGCTTGTGTGATAGCTGCCTAGATTAATCTGTTTTCCTTATTCATAATTCAACTATCCTACTAAATCTATAGAGTTTATTCTAAGTTGTTCAATAGCTAGGTCTAGTTAAAGAGCTTATTTTAATTAAATACGACCTAAAGGAAAATCGAGGTTAACAAAGATTATTGTTAATCTACGATTAATAGTTTCTGAGAGACGTGTGAAAACAATAAGACAATGAAGTATGTTTATTTGTATGTAAGCTAAGATTGAACCAAGAACCGAATTCCAAAGTCATTCATCAATAATGAAGAGTTACATTCTTTCTATAATAAATAATGACATGTAACACTACATATTAAAAATCTTTATGTTATTGAAAGAATGTAACTCTTAATTGCTAACCTGTTTTCCTCACTTTCTTCATTGAATGGTAAACATGCAAGTTAGCCTACCAACTCTCTCATTCTTCCACTACTTTAAGTTTTCAACCTCATCTGCACTCCTAAACACCATCTTGTTCTTATCTAGCTTCCTATAGCCTATTTTCTTCTTTTAATCATTGGTCATTACCCAATAAAACTCCTATATACACAACATGATAAAATTTTTGCGAACTTTGCCACCTAACTCTTCTCAGCCTGCCCAATTCTCACCATTTCCTACCATAAAATTGCATTTAGGTACCTCAATTCAAGCTTCTTTAGTTATAGATCATGCAGAACACAAACTTTAAACCCTCTTAAGAAAATATAGGTTTAAGCTGGTGAAGATTTCAAACCTGAAACCAAACTAAGTTTTATACCCTTTTAATAAATGTGTAGATCATCAAATTGCATCACCTCCTTTAGAAATATTCAAGGCTGCAGCATAGAGGTGGAGCTTAACATTGATAGGATATTTCCTTGATAAACGGGTAGCCTTTCTAACGATGACAGAAGGGTGAATATTAAATGGAAACAACATGGATTATAAGACATTTTTGTCAATTGTGATGATGTCTTCTTTTTCAAATTCTCTTTTTCTAAAGCTACAAAGAAAATACTTTAATCTAGTCTATAATATGTGTATAATAAATCAATACTTTATGCTTTGCAACTAGGACTAAACATGGTAGTTATTAAGCAAGAAAACATTCCTATCTAGGTATGCATATATGAAGTACCTCTAAAATACCAAAGAACGAGTAGCTTGAGTCACTTAGCAAGCTTTATTCGAAAGCTAATCTGTAACATCTCACCCCCAATGGGAAGGGTAAAATAGTAATTTGGAAAGGGGCGAGAGTGTTTAGTATTGTGTTGCCATATTCATGCACACCTGCTTTATGAATAGTGAAATTTGCACAGGAAAATAACTGTATATGCATGCATAACATTTCCCGGTATTTGTGCCTAAATGGGATTTTATTTTGGAAAATGTGGTATTTATGTTTGAAAAATTAATTTGAGTGCTTCCTTGTGTGTTTTATATTTTAAGGGAATTTTAGGAATTTTTCTGAAATTTTCCGGGAAAATTTTACGGACCGGAAAAAATCGCCAAGTGGCGAACCGGTTGGTTTTCGGTACTGAAAATGACTGTCCAATGGCACTGAAGTATTGGGTACATGATTTTAGGATTTATTATTTCGAGCCATTGAAATTTGGGGAGAAATTAGCATGGAAAATTGAAGGAATCTAGTTA
>JANKYE010000013.1:6695927-6714529 GCA_032467995.1 Erythroxylum dillonii
ATATATATACACATAATTAAAACAATTATGGCACATAATAATAATTTAAGTAGACAAATAATTAAATTGATAAATCAAGAATAATAATAAATAAATAAACAAAAATAAAAGAAATAAAAGAAAAATTTTCGGGACCCAACATTAACACCATTATATAATATGAGAAAGCTGAAGGGGGTAAGTCATCTAGACAACCATAGAGTTGAAACAATGCAAATCTAACATCCAAATGGATGATTTACCTTATGGAGGTAACTTCTTTACCTAGAACAATAATCAAAAGGGACACAAATTCATCAGGAAAAAGTTAGATTGCATTCTAACAAATTATAAGTGGTTTCAACATTTTTCTAACTATAATAACTTACTTCACACCTGAAGTCTATCTGATTATTCACCAATCATTATTCAGGTTAATTATAAGTTTTAAAAAACTTTCTAATTCAATATTTTTTAACTAACCTGGTAAGTTTTGATGAGGCCACATGGAAAGCAGTCAATGTAAAAACATTAGGAGCAAAATAATGTGTTTACGTAAGGAAATTATAAATAATCATATAACAGATCAAATAAATGCATAAAGAGAACATTGGTAACATTCATCATCTACTTAGTAATACTAATATAGAACTCAATATAATTCAAGTGATCTATATAAGAACCCTACATATCTAATGATATAAGATCTTTAAAAGCAAGCTATCTTCAATCTATCAAAAGCTCTAAAATATGATCATTATTTAATGAAACAAAGATCAAAAGTAATATAACTCAAAGGGGAAGATAAAAACTCTTCATTCCATCATAGAGTAGTTATGAAAAAAAACTCTTCATTCCATCATAGAGTAGTTATGGATATGGAGAAATCAAATAAAATCATAATTGTGGAGAATAATAAATACAACCTGACCACTCAAAGACAGTTGTTAGAAGAAGTAGCTGAGCACTTCTCTAATTTTGTAGGATCCCCATCCAATGCCCATTCCTTTTTTTCCTTTACTTAAAGAAACTATCTAAGATTGCCTATCTCCACAAGAAATTGAAACTCTTGTCAAACCAGTAACAATATAAGAAATTGAAGATGCTCTAAAATCTCTAAATTCGTTTAAGGCACTAGGCCCTAATGGATTTAAGATCAACTTCTTCATCAAGACTTGGCCCTTTACCAAGGACATAGTAGTATATGCCATTATGGAATTCTTCAAGAACAAAACATTGTTAAAAGAAATCAACATAACTTTTATTACTCTCATCCCAAAAGGAAATGAGTAGAAGAATTTTAGTGATTTTTTCCAATTGCTTACTACAACTTAATTTATAAAATGATTTCCAAAGTACTAGCATAAATAATGAAGAAATTCCTTCATAATCATATTGCTCAACTATAAGGTGCCTACATTCTAGATAGAATAGTAGTAGATAACATCATTTTAATATAGGAGCTCTTAAGGAATTATTAAAGAAGGAAAGGAAGCAAGAACTATATGATTAAAGTTGATTTTGGGAAAGCTTATGACAATGTGGATTGGAGCATCATTGGTAATGTTTTAAGAGCTATGTAACTTCTAGAAAACAGGGATTAAGTAATGCTTCTCCACTCTAAACTATGTAGCAGGGATTAAGTAAGGCTTCTCCACTCTAACTTACAACATGTTAATTAATGATAAACCTAAAAAAACTATCAAGAACACAAAAGGGATTAGGAAAGAGGATTACTTGTTTTCTTTAGTCATGGAAGTTTCCAATTGACTCCTAAAAAGAATTGTAGTAAGAAGAAAATACTTCAAGTACCATTCTAAACGTAGGAAACTAGGCATAATCAATTTGAGTTTTGCAGATGATTTGATATTACTCTCTAAAACTGACAACAATTATGTAGCAACACTCATAACTACATTAAAAATGTTTAACAAGTTGTCTGTGTAGTGCCCCCTTACTACATGGTACACACCGGGACGCCCGGAGGTCATTTCGGTATATATCCTATGATAAGGGAGAGCTACGTTCGATCACTACATTCACTTCATATGGCATCATATTATTATTCACTTATAAAGCATCATAAGAACATCACAATATTTTTAAAACCAACTTTTCATCATTTCATTTCTTAAAATCAAAAGTCTACATTGTGTCTTTCAACCTTTACCACACGTACATTAATAAAACCTAGTACAAAAGTACTACATGAAAGAGGAAAATATATCAAATCTATTTAAGCCATCCAAAAATCCCAGCTGACCGACCTTTGAGCCATGACTTCTCTTGTCAAAACACAATCTACACGACAATAGAGCCTCTCAGTAGCTAGGGTCGTCTCTCAGTCCTGAAAAGACAACGCTATAATTTTGGTGAGTTTTGCAAACTCAATGAGGTAACCATCATCGCTGGTTCACTCAATTCATGTAACACATCAATTCATATCACAATTATTTCGCAATTTTGCATTGTGTCACAATTTTGCGTTTTCCATGAGTAACACATTTTCACTTAAACATAAGCAATTTCGCATTTCACTCAATCAAACATACTTAACCAGATGCATATGAAATGCTCATGAGACACTTTTCCAATTATTACATTGTTGTGACCAAGTGCCTGAACTGTCCCATATAGGGCTCTTTAAATGTTGAGCCTAAAGCTATGAATCAATTTTGAGCTCGAGGCTCAGTTTCACTCGTTGAGCTTTAAGCTCTAATCGGTGGCTACTTTAGTCACAACTGTCATTATCTGATTATACATTCATGAATAGAATGCATGTACCACAATCAATCACACTATAAAGCACATAGGTCTTCACATTAACATTCAAGCAGTACTTCGATATTTCCATCCACATTACACAATCATCGAACCTCCTGTTCAAAATCCACAATCAAATCACATTCATTCAATATTCAAAACATAGTTATAAGCAAACAAGTAATTAAGTGAGACCATGTAGGTTACTCACAAGTTGCTCCTGAAGCTAATACCTGGAAGATCCAACAATGTGTGAAGGTTGATATTCCAATTGCTTCTCTATAACAAATAATATACACATATATCACAATTTGCACAATCATAAGTATTCAATAATGCACATGTATGAAATGAATTATGTACAATGCATGTTAATGATAATCCCGAGAAATTTTCATCATAAAATCGATCTCATATCAAAACTCATCTAAGTATAATTTATACTTAGATTTATTCCTTACTAAAACTATTGAAATTACAATTCATTACTCACTTGCTTACTTTCAGATTTTACTAAGGCATATTTTCGGGTCTACTGTTCACGTTCAATTAGAAGGTGAAAATGAGATAATTAGGTTAAACTTTCTTCTAAACACGTGTTCTTACATCTCTTGTCTTTCCATTGATACCAAAATCACTCAATTTGGTTCCGTGAGTCAAAAGATATACTTCAAATATTTTTGGACTACTATTGTCCAAACAGTATACTATGTACAATTTCCATCTGGAATTTAAACATCTTAGAGACTGAATTAGATTCCAATTTCTTCATACTATTTGTAGCTCCATGTCTCTAGTTTATCACAAAATAGAAATCATCTCATTTGGAGCTCTACAAGTCAAGATATCATCAAAATATTGAAATATGTTCCATAGAACAACACCAGTTCATAATATTTAAGATCACACTCACTGTACCCGTCACATGTTTTTCACTCATATTTCTCAATTCATTTTAAATAGTTATGATTTTTAGTAGAGACGTAGAGCAATGTCTTAAGAATCCAATGGTTCAAGACTCAGGTCATTTAGGGGTCTAGAGAAGAAGTTATGACCAAAAGAATCAAACATGTTTTTATCCTTACTCATATTGTACATATCTTAGCGCAATTACCATAACTTTTGCTACAGATGTTGGATTGATTTTATGTTTAGACGGTTTGAAAGAGGACTTTGAGATCTACAACTGTTATGAAGAACTTAAAGACAAATTCTATCTTCTGGAGGATTAAAAATGGAACAGAAGATAAAAGATGAATAGTAGCTAAAATGAAGTGGATGAATAATAACTAAGACGAAGCGTCTTAGATGAACAGTAACTACGACGAAGCGGATGGACAGTAATTACAACAAAGCGTCTTAGATGAACAGTAACTAAGATGAAGTGGATGAACAGTAACTAAGACGAAGCGTCTTAGATGAACAGTAACTAAGACGAAGCTTTCTTCCTTCTTTCATTTACATCGTCTTGCTTCTGCTCCCCAGAGTATCTCCATTTATAAAGATCATAACTTTTGACTCAGATGTCCAAAATTTTCATACTATATACCATTAGAAAGATAAAAAGAAAGATCTACAACTTCAAGAAGGCAACTTTGCCAAAATCTATCTAGATTAATCTAAATTTTCTCCCGAATTTAGAACACGAATTTTACAATTAGCTCCCAACATCCTGCACCCAGTTCTCAACTTCATGACAACTTTTGAGAATCTTAGAGACAGAATTGAAATTCGATGTCTTCCTATGAAATGTAGCCATATATCTCTAGTTTAATCCAAATCAAGAAGCATCTCATTTGAACAAGTAGATAAAACGTTGTGACTAAAAGGCTAAAGCATACTCAATGAACATTTTTCTAGATTTTCAAACTTTCAATATTTTACAACACCTAATCGCTAATAATCTTTCAAAACACTAAATTAATACTATAACCAAAATTTTCATCCCCAACAACACAGTATTTATGAATAAACACGTAAATGTTATTTTCAATGCAGATGATAATAGGTTATCAAATTTATTTCTTAAATTCCCAACTATAAAGGATTTATTCACTACTTGCTGAAAACTCCAAAATCTTCTAGCCCTAAACTCCACACAATTTACGTACTTCATTGAGTACAATGATCAGCTTCTGGTTTTTCTTAAGGTAGAGGACACAAATGGCAAAATAGGTTTGGTGTAAGAAAGGAAAAGTATAGAAATCTCTTAGAAGGTGTAAACTCTGTGTATGGGAAGAAAATTTGAAGAAGATGATAATTAAGAAGGAACTTAGACATGACTTAACCTGTCAACTCTCAAAGAATAGTAAGCTACTTTTAGCAAAAGTACAAAAAGCCTAAGTGACACTTGTCATTTCTTAATGACTAAACTCTAACTTAGTTTCTTTTGAAACTAACTCCATTTAGCTCTCTTCTTTCCAATACAACTATCATCTTTACAATCCAATTATCCCCAATATTCTTTTGATTCCCTTTTTCTTCCCCTTTTTTTCTATTATCCATAAAAATCCAAAATTTTCCTAAATTCATCAAAATTCAAAAATATCACAATTCCACTAACTCGTAAAATTTTCAATGTAAAAATATTCATAATTCTAAAAAATTCACAAATCAATCCAATTATACCCGGAATTATTCATGAGCACATGTACAATTATTTTCATGTGCAGATAAATTCACTATTCATGTATAAGTGTATGGTATATTATGCATGAATATGGAAGTGCATATTTAACTCTCATTAATCACTCACGTTTACCATTCTAACCTTCCCACAAGTAATGAGATGTTACAGTCTGTCCTTGAAGCAAACTGTATAAAGAGTGGCATATATATATACACTAATGCAATGGATTAATAGCAATGGTTCACTCGTTGGTTTTAATATAAACCATTGATTGACTTTTTTCTAAGTTAGTCAATATTATAATAATCGTAAGTGCACGATATAGTTGTAGCTAGTACCGACAAGTTTGAGTCGATCCCACGAAGACAGTGATTAATAGTAATTACCTTTTTCCTATTATCTATCCTATCAATTTTGGATTTTAGTAAAAGAAAATAAAACTAAAATAAGTAAAATAAAATAGGCAACAATATTGAACGAAGAATTAAAAATTCACTTAGAAAATTACAGATATTAATAATTATATCTAAAGCTAACAACAATTATGTAGCAACACTCGTAACTACATTAAAAATGTTTAGCAAATTGTCTGACCTTGAAGCAAACTATATAAAGAGTGGCATATATACATACACTAGTGCAGTGGATTAGTAGCAATGGTTCCCTCATTGGTTTTAATATACACCATTGATTGACTTTTTCTAAGTTAGTCAATATTATAATAACCGCAAGTGCACAATATAGCTGTAGATACTACTGGCAAGTATGAATCGATCCCATGAAGATAGTGATTATTAGTAATTACCTTTTTCCCTATTATCTAGCCTGTCCATTTTGGATTTTAATAAAAGAAAATAACACTAAAACAAGCAAACTAAAATATGAAACAATATTAAACGAAGAATTAAATTTTCACTTAGAAAATTATAGATATTAATAATTAGTATCTAGGTTTCAAATCCCCCTAAACCGTTAATAGATTTATCTTTTATTACAAAATTGTTGTATTGATTTATTAGACTGTAGAGATTCAATGGTATGCTAATAGTTGACCTTGAGTTTACTAATAACTAATCCTAAGGTTTTCAACCAAATTACTCATGTTAAATTTTATAGGATTGCTTTATTGATTTGTAAATCCCTTTATTAGGTTTGACCCTAATTTAGAATATTTATGTCATCCTATCATTAGGGTTGCAATCAACTCCTTCCAATTACGGTAGATATATTCATCAATAGGATTTCTCAATCTCTATGCATGAAATCAAATTATGATTTAATATTCTCAGGTCTATTAGAGTATAATAAAACATGTAATGAGAGTATAATATATAACGATCAAACCAATTGCATTAATAAAAGAATCAAATCAAATCAAAGTATTAACATAGGGTTCATTTAACCTAAATACTAACAAGATGTTTAGGTGCACATTATCGAACACGAAATAAAACATACACTGAAAGAAAAACAAAATGAAAACAATGGGTTTATAATTCTAAATCTCCTTGATTGTCTTTTATTGAATATTCTTGCTATATAGAGGTTTGATCCTATATTCCAATGAATCTTTCGATGAATTCCTCATGTTTTCGACTTATATGGATCAAAATTTCCCCTTAAGAATGATCTCCACATCTGGATTTGCCACCTGAAGTCTCCTCCTTTCGTTTTCCTCTGAAAGACGTATTTTATATTGAATTCTAAGGTTTTTCTTGATGCATAATCTGATGTATGCCTGTGCATCAAACTGTGCATAATCAAATTCTCTAGAAATCACAAATTTGCACAACTTGGGATATGCGTGCATCCCTTTTATGCATTGAATCTTCATTTTTTGCTGTGTTTTCATCCAAATTCTTCTCTTTTAAGTTTGTGAAGGCAATTATACTTTGTATATACACTTGAAGCGGATTAAGTACCAAATATACAATCAAAATATAAAATATCAAGCAAAAATACATCAAATATGGGGTAAAAATATGATCAATTATGCATTTATCAACCACCTTCCAATCACGCACCTTGGTAATCCAATTTCATCCTTAAGAGCTTCCTATGGTGACTTTAAACTACTATTTAACAAAATATATGCCAAGATAGTAAGTTGGAGCGTAAAAACACTATCACTCAGTGGTAGAGTCCAACTCATCTTAATTGTGCTTAATTCTATTAATGTTTAATGGGTAGCTCATATGGCATTTCCCTAAGCAGTCATTAAAGCAATTGACAAATCTCTAAGGAAAATTTTGTAGCTCGAATGCAAAGAAGAAGAAATTAAATAGATAGAAGTATGCTTATCTAAGGATAAAGGAGGGCTAAATGTGATTCCCCTCAAAATCTTGAACACGGTAATGCCTCACTAAAAGGATACGGAGATTGCTAAGTGATGAGCAATATATATAAACAAAATGGATATATGAGTACTACATAAAAGGAAATAACTTCTGTCACTTCAAACTCATAAACTTTCCCTCTATAAAAATGAGATTCATTATTAAAATTAGAGATAAGGTAAGGCTAGAGATTTAAAATCTAATATGAAATGGCAAAAGAACAATGTTCTAGACTGACAATTGGCATCAACCGATCTACTTGAAAACATAAATCACTTACTCCAGTAAACTATGTGATAGGAATGATGCAATAGTAGCGATGACCATGGAGCAAAGGGAAGTAATCCATAATGCATTACCATGTTCTAGCACTTGCATATTAATAAACAACTTCACTTTAAATTTTAATAAAGAAGACATGATAATATGGAAACATTTAAGCTCTGATGGGTTTATAAATATGTCATCCAGATAAATATTTCGAGTTACTATAGTAAAAGTTCACCAAGCTCAGATTGCATAATGCAAACACCTGTTCCTTCGTACCTCTACTATTTTATGAATAGCAATTAAAGGTAAGCTTCACTTCATTGAAAGGTTGAACAAATACATGGCAATTCCAAATTGGTGTGTACTATACAAGAATGCAATGTGATTTTACCAATAAATCGTGGAAATTGATCCTCAACAGATGCAACTTAAATGATTCACCAATAGATAGTGCGATGGTGTTTATTGATGAACATAGCAATGAGGCAAGTAGATGGTGTTATTTCTTATCACTATCTTACTTAGTCACCTTAATTTGGGATGAAAGAAACAAGTGCATATTCCTTAGCACAAGCCAAAGCAAAGAGCATTTTAACAAGTAACTACTCAATAGGATCAGATTCCATTTCAATTTGTTCAAAGACAAGTTCTAAAACACATCTCATATTGAAAGCGGGTGGAATGTATAAATCAACAACAAATTATTTTGTCATGTAATATATTAGAATTCTCTATTTGTAAAGAACGTAAGAGCATGAGTGATTGGTAAAGTCTTACTAAGTGACCTTATAGTGTTATCTCATTGTAAACATCTTATACTTTTCATAGTTTTGCCTTCAATACTTAATTCAATTCCATTTTTTTTAGAAAATAACAAATCAAAATATAACAAAAATATGCACAATCTCAACAATAAAAACCACTTAAGTTAATCATTAATTAGTTATAAAATATGGACTATAAATAAAAATAAGAGATTAGTCACTTTATTTATTAGTATTATTACATAATAAATAAAAATTTAATGAAATACTTTGTTTTCTATATCATATTAAAGTAATATTATATTATTATATTTTAATATAAATAATGGTATGTAAATATTGTAATCAATCTATTTAACAAATATTCTTATATGATTTTCTAATCCCAGGTGGTTGTCTACGTGTAGTGCCATGTGTCCCGACAAATAATAAGATTCAACAGAAAAATTAATAAAAGCATTTATTATGGACTTTTTACAAAACACATATGTTTCTTACAAGATTTCTAACATAAGTAGTTTCAGTGGAATTCATGAAATCACAAGAGAAATCAATGTCTTTTACCCTAATCAAATCACAAGAGAAATCAATGCCTTTTACCCTAATCACTTATGTACTTAATCAAGGACTTACAAAATTAGTTACAAGCACTCTATATGAGTTATAGACAAGTAGAAAGCCTGATATGGCAACTTTTAAACCTTGGGATGTGCTACCTATGTTCTATATGAGATTCTTGATCAACATAATTTAGTTATGAGGAATCAAGATGGGGAGCTTCAACCCAATAGGAGCAATTTGGATACGGAAGTATTAACTCAAAATCAAGTCACATTGCAACCCATTGAAGTTTACTTATGATGTCAAACCTTAGGGGGAGTAATTGGAAAATTCATAAATCTATTTAAGATGAACTTTTTTTGTGATGTAGTAATCAAGGAATTATTCCTCAATTTTGTTATGAGATTAAAGAAGAAATTCATAAGATTATCCTACAAGAGGAGGATAAGACAAGGAATGAAATTGACGCTCTTATTGGTCCTACTAAAAAAGAATGGATGAAAGCAATAAAAGAAGAAATGACTTCTTTAAAATCCAATCAAGTAGAGGACTTGGTTAACCTTCCTGAAGGGCAAAAAGCTATTAGGAACAAGTGGATTCTCAAAATAAAATTAAAGGTTGATGGTAGTATTGAAAGATCCAAGGCACACCTTATTACTAAGGGATATACACAATAAGACGGAATTGATTATAAGGAAAAATTTTCACCTATTATAAGGTTTGTTTCAATCTATTTTATTTTAGCCATAATAGTTGGTAAAATCTTGAATTGCATCAAATGGATGTAAAGATTACTTTTTTAAATAGAGAAATAAAAGAAGAAATCTATATAAAATAACTTGTACGTTTAATTGAGATAGGGCAACAACATAAAGTGCGTCGGTTATTAAAATTTTATGGCCTAAATTTGTCCTTAAGAAAGTGGTGCATATGTTTTCATAACGTAATTCTTTCGTACAATTTTCGTATGATTGATGAAGACCACTGTGTATATATATTAAGAGATATGAAGATAAAGTTGCAATTTTATCTTTATACGTGGATGATATTTTGATTGCTAGTAATGATTGTGGGTTCATTAAGCAAACCAATGACTGGTTATCATATGAATTTGAGATGAAAGATATAGGTGAAGCTATATACATTCTTGGAGTTAAGATTTTAAGAGATCGCTCAAAAAAATTATTATCACTTTCACAGGTGACTTACATTCAAAGAATCCTTAAACGCTTATGAATGAAAGAATGTAAAATAATTGATAATCATATTTCTAAAGGCAAAGGTCTAAGTAAGAAATTTTTTCAACAACACCACATAAAAAGGAAGACTAATATCTACTCACCCTTCTAACAACATAACAAATATCTGATCTTGTACATCATTATATATATGGGATTTCCAACACTGCAAGGAAGTGAAAAAATGAAGAAAGTTTCCTATTCCAGTACAATTAGAAGTCTCAAATGTACAATGATGTGTACAAGATCAAATATATGTTATGTTGTTGCAATGGTGAGTGATATGTGCTTAATTAATTATACATTTAGTCTATAATACTTATTGATTAATTTTTTAAAATGTTTAAGACACTCGCTTTAATTCATATTTAATTTTAGGTATAGCTCGGAAATAAAAGAGCTAAAATAAGTCGAAAACATTATATTTGAGTTGTTTTTCGGAGATTTACAATCATTTGTCTTCAAGAAGCAAGAATGGGAAAGATTAGAGTACAAGAAGACAAGAAAATACATAGGATCTATTTTTTTTTTTTTTTGGACTTAATGTGGGAGTTGGTCTTTGATTAAATGTGATGTACTGATACATTCAATCTGCATGACTTTCTGCTCATTCTTTTAGACTTTTCAAATCACGCGGAACACCAAAAAGAACACATGCGAAAGTGGGATTTCCACCATTCCAAAAGTAAAACTAGATTTGGGATGCTCCTAGCGGCTTAAAGTTAATACAGATGGAATACGAACCAAATGATACTAAACAATCCCAGCAAAAAGTCCCAAAATTGCAATGGCATAACCTTTTTATCATCAATAAAGATTGTAGTAACGTCTAATAGTGACTTCAAAGTTGTTTTTTTTGCCAAGGAATCTATCATTGGCTGTTCTGCCGCTGTTGCTCTTGCTTTTTAGCAAATACTATCTTTATAGGATACCCGTGAAAGACGATAAAAAGAAAGGAAAAGCAAAGTTGAATATTCGTATGTGATTTGATGATTTAATTATTGCCAGTGACCACAAATGACTAAGGTGAATTAGTATCCGTTCTTGCTGTCATTATTTCAACTTCGACTATACACTACTCGAAACTTTTGAAGTGACTGTACCATGACTAAAGCAGTAAAACCAAAGGATCTCAATCAGGTTAGCAAATACTTACGTTATGGCAGATGAAAAAAATAGTGACTGATGTTACAGGAGAGGAACCAGAAAGAGAAGGCAGCTGCATTGTGGCAGGCAGGAATGATGAGCGGACATCATCAGTGCTTTATAAGGTCATTGAAACTATAATTGGACGTAAAAGATCCAATCCGAAAATGATGGAGAAAAGAAAACCAGTCGAAATTATTGCATGGGATCTTTGGATCAATAACAACAAACCGGAATAAATAAATCAAGGTGGTGCCCACTCTTCACATGGCCTAGAACTACAACCCTTTTGTATGATAATAATAGCAATTAGTACAAAACTTAATACGTACATAGATTGGATCGATGGTGTGGTTTTGCGGTCTCAGAGTGTGAGGCACATGCACATGCACATGCACGTCAATCAATTAAGACATGGCTACGTGGGGTTGCTTTTCCATCCAACGTCAGACGAACAGACAAATCTCTAGGACACACCTGGGGCTGGGACTTGGGAGAGTGCATTTGGGTATAATTTTCTTCTCTCTTTTGAGAACTTTCTAACTCATTCAGACGTGTTTTGGTATGGGATAGAAAGAAGTATACATAATGATTTGAGCAAAACCTAGGAGTAGTTGTTCGTTTTGTTTAGGGATACATATAAATAAGGAACTCAAGATGGTACTGTAGTGGTGATAGTCTTGGAATAACTCAATTTCACGCCCACAATAGCGATTAGCTGACTGCCATTTCAAACTTTCAATCCAAGCAAATTTGAAAACCAGCAGTCTAGGCAGGATCGATGAATGTCGCTTTGGTCCCAACCTAGATTAATTTATGCACCCTTTTATTATGGTAATCTTAAAGATGACGAGACATTGTTGGAAATAGATACGGACCACGTCACGACAGTGTCATCTTACAGACGGAGCTCCTGAGAAAGAAAAAAGACCGAAAAGTGACTTAAGAGACACCGATAACGACGTCGCCCCAGGAACCTAATTGGGTTGGTTGTTGCTTTCCGCATGAAAACACAGAAGCTCCGTCTCTCGCCCCAGGAACCTAATTGTGTTGGTTGTTGCTTTCAGCATGAAAATAAAGAAGCTGCATCTCCAAGATGAGAAATTTGAAAATATATATCATGTTCTTATCATTTATTGGTACCGAGTCTTGTAGAGATTTGAAGATTGCCTCCTCGGTTGCTAATACAAAAGAATATCCATCGTCACTTGACAAGTAAAGCGTTCTTCAACTGAAAACAAAACTTCTTACAATCCCATTGGGGAACTAAAGTTGCTTTCGGTTATTAAGCATAGAGACGAGGAAAATACTTAAAATACAATGCTATCTTCTGAAGCCCACCCCTCTTCCTACCACTCAAAGCCGCAAATTCCGATTGAAACTGATTTATGGTTGGTACTAAACTACTCTAAAAAGACACAAATGATTACAATAATGCGTATATTGCTGAAATATCCAACGCGCCAAAATATTGAGGACGAGAAGAAAGTATCAAAGTTCTCCCTATTACCAGCAGTTATATCAGGTCATCTTTATGATACAAAGTTCATCTCTAGCAATTCTTACCCTCCCCATCATTTTGTTAGGTGAATTCACCTTCTTCACATTTTTTAGTCAGTTCACAACCTACTCTGCGTACAAACACAAGAAAGCGTCAGAGCATTCCTGAAAATGATCAAAGTCAGAGAAAAATGCTGAGAAATATGATAGTTTTAGAATGATAACAAAAAATTGCTACGAAATCATAGTAATACAGTAAGGTTCTGCCATTTCCACGAGATCACAAAACCTGCAGTGCCACTAAATGACTTCAATGGAAATGAAATACAGTTTCACTAAGCAGAACAAGAACCAATAGACAGGTGAAAAATCTCAACGAACATCCACTTCCAAAAAGACATTAAGATAGAGAATGGCATGGAGACACAAACACAAACACAGACATTAACCAAACAGCCAGTGACATTTGGACAATGAAGACAACCAATCAACTTAGCTGAAGGCAGTGCAACACAACAGAATCGTTACAAACCTAAAGCAAAATCACTTGAAACATGAAGCCTACTTGCCCTATTCTTAAGTATATTTGCTTAGCACTTTGTCATCCAGAAGCCTACTTGCCCTATTCTTAAGTATACTTAATTAGCACTTTGTCATCCAAGAGATCACATGGTGACTTCAAAAAGATTAAGGCAAACTAAAAGAAATGGGATTTACCTCCATCTTCCTAGTTAACTACAAGCAAAAACTCTCTCCAAACTCTTAACAACCATTTCAGTCGAAATAGTATGCCACACATGTTAGCCTGCTACCTTTATGGCACCAATTTCATCAATTTTTGATCTCTTATGCTGCAAAAGTAAAAAAAACAGAGATAATATACAAACCAAAAAATCGTTGAGACAATAGAAAAAGGCAAAATTAACCCACCATAAGAAATCAAAGTAACAAACATAAAACAAGCCCCCCAAGTTCTGATCATGCTCTCTATTACCTTACTTTTTTTGTGCCTCTGAATGTCATTTAGATCTTCATCTCCGTCATGCTTCCTCTTCTGGAAATACAACAAATTAAACATTAGCAAAGCATTGATAATTCAATAAAATCTAATAAAACAGATAATATGGGAGACAAAGGCAGCAATATCCCAAAGATTAGTTACACTCCGAGGTCTCAGTAATTTTACTCAAAATTCAAGCGTCTTCCAAGTTCTAAATACAGTAGGAATGTATTTTCAATTTTTCTAGAAGATATCTTTATCAAACACCCTGTAATAGATACAATGGTGCAATAATTTCACTATTTTTTGCTTATCACAAACAATGGCTCCACAACATTAATGATTTTCAACCTTTTCGTGGTGCTTTTTTGAGTGATCCCCACCCGAATCATGGTGTACATTTCTATCTTTCTTCTTATCTTTGTCTTTGTCTTTACTTCGATCCTTGTCTTTATGACGATGTTTGTGCTTCTTATGTTCTTTGTCCTTCTCCTTATCTCTATCCTTGTGTTTTTTATGTTTTCTCTCCTTGTCTTTGGACTCACTTTTTGATTTCCCTGCAATTGTGGGTGTCCCCTTCTCTGTCTACAAAAAACAGAGATCAAAGATGGTAGGATATATATATCCAACTAAAGGGAATAACTAAGAAATGATAATTTAAAATCAAGGTAAAAGACTAAGGCAGACAACAACATCAGAAACAAATTCATATCAATAAATATCTCACAAGTGGCAAATCAATAGGAGTTGTATCCTTCAGCTGAAAGGCCTCTCTAAGTTCATCCAGATCAAATGGACGTATTCTTGTGCTACTATCTCGAGAGGTGCTCTGAATAAGTTGAGCCAATTGCATTCCTTCTCCTTTTCTGATTTCAGTGTCTCCCACCACATTGTGAAAATAATGTGTGTCCGAAATTGATACAGGAAGTGAGCGCTTGCAGAAGAACTCATGGTGAGGCAACAATTTGAAGTGACTTATCAGATCAATAGCACCAGTTAGCTCTCTTGGTCCTAAGTTTAAAGGACAGCAACTAGTCCATGAAAACAGCAAAAGATCGGCATATTCACTTGAAATATGCAGTTCAAAAAATGCATAGTTATAATCAGAAATCCTAGATCCTGCAAGAGACATGTTCCTTAAAACTCTGTTATCAAAGTTCACTTCTAAAGCCTGAGTTTCTAAACTGTGACTTGAGGGTGCAGACCAACCTATTGTGCTAGGTGAAACCACTCGGGAATCCTCAGTACTCTTAGAATAAAGACTTTGTCCAGCCAATACTGGTTATATATCCCACTAGTAATACAATAGGGAGACAAGAAATTGGCCCAGGTACCAAAAACCTAATATTTGTACCGGTTCCTTATGATTATAACTTGGAGATGCAAGCTACGGAAAAATAATTAACCACTTTAGGGGAAGGGGAATGTCCTGTAAGACTGTAAAAACTAAGCATGCCCTCCATAGTATGATGCTACCAATGATAATACTCTGACTGGGAGATCTATCATTTATCAGCAACATGAAATAGAGGGAAAGAATCCATAAAACTTAAGTATCAAATAACAATTTCTTACCAACTCCAAACTTCTTGATTTCAGGTTCCATAGATCAATTTTTCATCAGATGTTCAATCATCAACTGCAATAAAATTAAAAGATGAAGAAGTATGCATCATGAGCATAAAACATGCTCAAAAGTAAATCAACAAATAACTCGAGAATTTAGCTTCTTACCAAGCTATATTGTTCCCTGAACACATTAAACAGACACAATAACCCCAATGATGCTCACTAAGATCCTCATTTTCATTCCTTGAGTTTGACCCAAGTTGCTTTCACAGATTTACAGAATATCCGGTTGCCACTTTACATTGATAAAATTGTAGTTCCACATCAATAAGCAAAAAATTGACTACTCAAATCCAAAACCCTAACTTTGATTATATATTTATTACTGCTTATGATGAGAATAAAATATGAACCATTGCAGGAAAGTGAGTTAAAAATAAATAAATCATAGCTTATCCAACTCCAAGTGTGAGATAATATGTGTTTTAAACTTCAAAGCTATAAGCCAGTTATCTTGTTCATATACAAACTTAAATGTATTTTGTATTAGTTCACAATAATTTACTTCATATTCATCCTGAATTTTGCAGTAAACAGATATCTCACTATTAGAAACAAAAAAAAACACATGATTCCAGCTACCTTAAGCACAACAGGAGGAATGACATCAAAATTTATAAGAATGCAAACATGTAACACAGAGAAATCAAGCTCAATAGCAATAAAAAGATTCCAGTTAAAAAGAATGTCAAATATTCCCCCATATAGGACTTAACCCATGTACACATAAGCATTTATGAGAACATATAAGTGCATCTGCCCATGCTTACGTACATATGTGTTTGTGTAAGGTGATGTAGCAGCAAAGTATAAATTGAAGATTGCGGCTGTTGGGACTTTGAATTTAAGGAGGAAATTACCAAAAATATATATATAAGGGTAGGGTTCTAAGAATCACTCCTAGGTTTGTATCAAGAACCAAGAATCACACTAGGGTTTAAAACAACCAAAACTAATGGAATCACACCAGTAATTTCCTAGGAATCGGTTCTAGAGCTTAGAAATCAATTCTAAGTATCAAAGAATCACTCCAAGGAAATAGAAAGCTTCACACTTTCAGATGTGAAAATTGGAGAATTTCATTAAAAGCAATCAAAAACCCAAAATTCTATCTAACTATAACTCCATTTTCTAGTTGAAATTAAACCCTAACTAGATAGATAACTAACTAGAACTAATCTACTAACATAAGAAAATAATCTAGATAAATAGAATTGTAAAGTAAATAGATCTCAGGCTAAACTAAATCATAAGGTTATTATATTAGGTATAGTCATCAGAAGTACAAGACCATATTAACATGAACTTTATGACATGTAGTAGATTTCCTGGTAGAGATGCAATGAACATAGGAATTAATCGATTGTACACCAAGGAAAATCATAGTCAATGCTTTGAATTCCATACGGCCTTTGTATTGAAATAATAAACAGTAGTATAGACAAGATAAAATGATAAGTTCTCTTTCAACTATAATTAAGGTGAGAATAGGCATGTTCTTCACTGAACATGTATTCAGTATAGTACAAACAAGCAGACCAAACTTTAATCTCACTCATGAGTTGATTATAAAATCTCCAGGCGCCCAACCACTCTAAAATCGTTCAATATGAGCATAAGTATCCAAGAGTTGCAGTTCAATTAAAGGTTTTGTTATAGCTAAGCATTGTCCTAGAAGAACGAAAATTAATGCCCAAATTTGCAACAAACATATTCAATCAGCGAACCATGAGCAACAAAGGATAATATATGCTCTCAGGTAAGAAGTTATAAACCTCTTCCGAACAAACCCAATTACAAGTGTTCCCAAATCAAGAGCAAACAGGACATCAATCAAGAGAAAGTAACCCCGTTTCTTCTTTCTAATCAAAGTTGACCCCAAGCATACTACATAGAAGATTGTCCTGAAACTACAACTTAAAGAGCTGTAAAGAAAATGAGAACCACACCTCTAACATGGAACCTCGAGAGTTTTCCACTTAGTCTACTGCTCTTGAAGATCAAGAGGAAAAAGTCCACGACTGTACAAAAACCAATCGAGAAGCAACGACTCAACACGCCAATTTTAAATAAAGCACGAAACTCCGTTACGCTTCTTCCGCCGGGGTAAGCACTCAGAATCGCAGAAGGAACGCGGAGAGGGCGAAATGGTTGTCCTGAATCGGAGATAGGGAGGGGGCGGATCAAAAGAAGGTTCGAGAAGGAAACGGTTGCCACTAGGGTTTGGGGAAGAGGAGAAAAAACTAAATTTGGGTTAGCCTCTCTCTCTTTCCGTTTTTCTCCTTTTATTTTTCGTTTATAGCGACCATTCGGGACTCTTTACTTCTCCTGTGCCTCTTTGACTTTTCTTGTGTTGGCTTATCTTTTAAATTTATTTCCAATTTTGGATAAAGTCCAATCCTTCTCACAAATCTTTTAATTTATCTATTAAAAAATAACAATAATAGTAATAAGTATAGGAGATAAATTATTAACGGATGTTTAGTTGTAAAATAAAAAAGTATTTTTTTAATAAATACGATTTTTTTGGCAGTCAAAATATAACTTTTTAAGAAGTTTAAATTTGAAGCTTTTAAAAAAGGCCTCTCAAATAACTCTTTCAGGTAAATTTTTCATATCAATTAAAAATAGGCCCTTTTGCCTTTATATTTTACACATAATTCCCACAATACTCACAAGTTTATCTTCCCGTTTATTATATATTTAACTATTTATTCAACTTGAATATTTATTTTAAGATTTATATAATATTATTTGATTTTTTATATGTTTTAATATTTATTTTTT
>JANKYE010000013.1:6729684-6744795 GCA_032467995.1 Erythroxylum dillonii
TGACTGATTGTAAATTATTCTTGGATGACTGTAATAACTGAAAATAGTTTATTGTGAACATGGGCTTAAGTTACTTATTGTTTTTGCCGCGTCAATGTATGTTTTAAAAAAAATGTATGCTGAGGTTTAACCGACTGACTGATGTAGTACGCCACCCTTGCGGGGCACAGACTCAGATATCACCAACGATATCGTGTTCGGGTCACTCGGGAGTGGGGTGTTACATCTTTAGTTTCAATTTTGAAGGAAGATTAAGCAAAATTGGCTAAAGATACTGAGATAAAGAGGAAATTGGAGTTTGAGAAGAAGAAACCTCAATCTCAACAGATTCCTAGGCTAATTGAAGAGAATAAAAAGCAGAAAATCAATGAGAAGAAAAGCACTCCAACTGCTGTTCAGAAGAAGAAGTTAGTTGAACGCAGTCTAATATAGGTCAATACCTCTCAACCTTTGAGAAAAGAGGATTTGAGGATAAGGATTATTGAAGAAGTTCAACCTGTCAGGAGTAGTAGCTAAATAATCATCAGAGATACCCCAAGAAGGTCAGTCAAGGTACAATTTCAACCAATCTTGGTAAATAGTAGTACAATGCAACTGTTGAATGAAGATGAGATAAGTATGTATAGGTTTCTGCGGGATTAGGGAACCAAACCATACCCCCACACAGATGACAAGGCAGAAGTATACTATCTTACCAAACACAAAGAGAACTGTGATTAAGATTGTGCCTGACATTCAACCACGACCTTACATTGTTCGCAATGAAGAAAAGGGGAAGAAGAAACTATACCCGGAAGGGATAACAAGTGATCTGACAAAAGAACAGATCAATGTTAAAGTGAGAAACATTGATGAGGCGTGTTATGCAGCTCATCATCGAGGAACCTATGTCTCTCATTATATTTCGAAGGCATCAGGAAGTAATTGTGGTCGTCGAACCACTGAAGAATCTTATCAGGTAGTTGGAAAACTTACAGAAGGGCAGTACATATCCATTAGGATTGGAGAAGTCAGTTACAACATAGAGACTCTTGTGCACCTAATTATGCACATTAGACCCATGAGTACTGTGTCTTCAATTGGAGATGTTCTACACCTATTTGGAAGACAAGTTCCACAACTAACCAAACCTGATGACTCTGATCTTCGGCAACAAAACCTATCTATCAAACCTCCTACCTTTACAATCACTAGACCAAGTGTCATATCTTCAGTTGCATATACTACGACCGTTGGCCTTGAAGTAGTACAGTAGAAGCATGATGAAGAAATTGAAGATAAAGTTCATGATCTGCGTGCTTCTGTAGGTGACTTGTATATGGAATTAGAGTATATTCGACAAGACCTCAAGTCACTCTGCACTGAAATAAGAGAAATGTTTTCTAAAGTTATGAAACATCTGAGGTCATGATCTTTTTTATCAATAATAAATAGGGGGAGAAAGTAGAAAGGAGAAGAGGAGAAAGAAATGACAAAGATAGGGGGAGAAAGGAAAAAGAAGAAAAGAGAATAGAAGAGAAGAACAGAAGAAGAAGATAGTTATCATTCTTTATATGTATAAAATCTTATAGTGTATATCGTCTTATAAATAGTACTTTCTTTCTAACAACTACAATTGATTATTTGTTATCATAAAAAAGGGGGAGATTGTTAAGTCAAAATGACTTTACGATTAATATTTTAATGAAAACCAAATAAAAATGATAGAAGAAAGTAAGACGAAGCTGCGGAGGAGAAACTAAGATGCAAGCAGCAAAAATAAGACGAAGCGCGGAGACACAAAGTAAGACGAAGTGAATCAAGAAAATAAGACGGAAGCAGAAGTCAAAGTAAGACGAAACTAAAGTCAAACTAAGATGCAAGCCAAAAATAAGACGAAGCGAAAGTGGAAAGTAAGACGCAAGAAAATAAGACGAAGCGAAGAAACTAAGACAAAGCAAAGTTGAAAATGAGACGAAAGAGAGTAAGACGAAGTAGAAACAAAACTAAGACGAAGGACCAATACCACGTCAGATGGATAATCAGTTTGAGTTAGTTACAGAACTCAATTGAATAACTGTTTCTTCAAAGATTAAGAAACAAGAAGAAAGAAGCTATTATCAAGAAGCAATTGAAGATGAAGGCTATAAATACGAGTTAGAGTTGAAGACTGTAGAACTTAGAGATTTTAAAAAGTTAGCGAATTCAAAGAGATTGTGAATCATTGTATTCATTGTGCTAAACTCTAGAGCTATATTGTCTGTAACAAAGCTCGAAACTTCTTTCTGTAGAAAGAGGAAAAGAATATTTGTATCCTTGTGAAGAATACTGAAATCTCATAAAGGATTCTAAGGACTGGACGTAGCCCACGATTTGGGGTGAACCAGTATAAATCTGTTGTACCAATTCCTACTCTCAACTCTCAACTTTTGTTCATATTGTTTTATACAAGTACTTAGAAGCAAACTACAATACTTAGTGATACTTTTATTCAATAGTTTTGAAAAAGCAAGTTTTCAAAAGAAGTTTTGAAAAAGGGGATTGTACTTTAAAGAAAAGGGATGCATAATTTAACCCCACTTCTTGTGTGTTTTGTATACCAAATAGTAAGTCTATACTAACGTATGATTTACTTTAGTTCTTGTAAGCTCCAGCTCGCTACTGTGCTTGTATTTGCGTCGATACTCTGCCTCCATGCTTGCCTTTCTTCTGTGTTGTTTCTCGTTGTTTTCTTGCGTGTTTCACTGTTGGCTGCGCCTGTTGCGCTATCTGCTCTTGTGTCTCTGCTTGCGCCCCCAACTGTGTTCAGCGTCTTCTGTTACACCGCACTATGTATATGTTTATTGTTGTGGGCTTCTTTTTAAAAATGACGCCATCTCTAGGTCTACATTATTCCTCCCAGCGTGTTGTGTCTACTGTTGGTTTCTGTAGCTAATTTGATTGGACATTTGATAATTGAAAATGTCCCACCTTTAATTCCTCTCTGTTGTGTGGTCACGGGACAAATTAATGAGCTACCTAAATCCCTTGTGCGTCACTTACGTTTTCCACTCTTGATTTATTGCTTCAGTGTGCTGCCCATTCCTTGATTTATTTCCATCTCTTCTTGTTTACACCTATGAAATGTTGTGTCGTCGTTCTTGGCTATCTTGTTGATCCGTCTTCCGTCACTTACGTGATTCTCCAGCTCTTGATTTATTTCTTCGTTTTCTCTCCAGTGGCGTGCGTTGTTGCGTTGTGCGTCGCCGTTTTCCTCTTGTCCCTCAGCTAATTGATTTATTGCTTGTCTTATTTCTACCTACTATAGCGTGTCTCTTGTGCGTGCGTTACGTACGTGCTGCCTTGAAACGCTGCGTCTTTCCAGTGCTATGTGTATCGCCTCTACTGCAACTCCCCTTAATTTAATTTGATGCTCTCTTTTTTTTTTTCCTTGTGCGCTGGGTCGTTTTGAGCCTCCAACTGCTGCTTTTAATTTTTTTTCTTACTTTACGAAGACAAGTAAAAATTGATCTTCATAAAATAACTCAAATGTAATACTCTTGACTCACTTTAATTTATTTGCTCCCAAATTGTACCTAAAATCAAATATGAATTAAAGTGAGTATCTTAATCATTTTTGTATCATAAAACGCTAAGTGTAAATAATTAAATATATCAACAATTAAACACAAATCAATTTCCCCCACACTTAGCTTTTGATCGTCCTCAGGCAAAACATCCAAATTAAGCTCAAAGATTTAAAACATTTACTCAATTCCCATATTTTCCAAGACAATATAATCATAACCAAAGATGAGTGACTTTCAAAAATTATAGCAAGAAATCAACATTTCAAGCTTTTACTCTTGATCAATCTTCATTCAATATCTTTAAAAACTGAGCAATTTAATGGTAGACTCGAAAAATGTGTTTAACTAAAATATATCTATGGGTACACTCAACACCATTCATGATCATGACAATCCTTAACATTTCATATCATTTTATTTCTCCACCACTAATGTTGTTGGACCCCGTTTCTAGAGCCCAACTTTTGGAGTCTTGGACCTTGTACTTGAAACCCTGAAGGGTCATTTGTTGTCATTTCACAATGATGGTAAGCACACACTAATCAATCACCAAAATCATAAGTTGACTTCTTCAAAGAAATTGTAACTTTAACTCTCTAATTTGCTTTGAAGAAAGAATCACCTCAATCGAAGTTCTACAGCTCAAGATATGCTTAAAAAGCCTAAGGATGCTCATACCCCTCACATGCTCTCCTAACCAACCTCTCACTTACTTTAATGCAAACTTTATCAAATCAACTCCAAATGATACAAATGTTTATGGGGCGAAAGATACATGTCGTAGGAATCTATTGGTCTAAGAATCACCTCAATTGGAGGTCGGATGAGGAAGTTATGCCCAAAAGAATAGACCATGTTCATACCCTAAATCGATTTGAACCTATCTTGGCGCGATCGCCATAACTTTCAATTTAGATGTCTGATTGAGTTTGTGTTTGGACCATTAGAAAGAAGACATCTAGACCTACAACTTTCGTGAAGACCACAAAATCAGATTCTGCCTTTAAAATGATCAAAAAACACAATTTGTCCCATGAATGTCCGTTTAACGGACATGCATCAGGCTTAGGAGGCCAAAATGACCCGAGAATGTTCGTTAAATAGACATGCATATCCGTTTAACAGACATAGACTGGCCAAGGGATGTTTTACACTTGAGATGGTCCGTTAAATGGACATCCATGTCCGTTAACGGACATGAGGGCTCCCCAAAGCCCTCCAATGCCCCTCCAATGCTTCCAACAACCATCCTAACATCATATACACTTGTGATCTTCCCAAATTCACTTATACTAATGCCAAAGCACTTCATAACAACTCAAACACCCAAGTTCATCTCACAAAATTCTCAAATCTCAACACAATTGATTCATCAAACCCACAAATTCCTATCATTCATCAAAGCTATCACAAACTTAAACCATATACAGCACCCTAACTTGTAGCACCCATATCTCTCTATTCCGACATCCAAAAATCACAAACTTCATATTGTTAGAAAGCTAGAGAAATCTTCTACAACTTTTAAGAAGATAATTCTCATCAACTCTACCCAAATTTTTCCAAAATTTCACTTGAATTCAGAACACAATCCTACCCCTATGAAAATTTAAAAAGTAGCAAGGCAAAGATTTGAAAAGTCGTAAACAACCAAAATGCATAGGTATTTTATTTGCATCAAAATAAGTGTTTTACAATGCTTTGGTGGGCATTTCAAGCCACTTTACAACATAATCCAAAATACAACTTACAAAAGCAACAATTTCTCAAAATGCATTTAAAGTATTGTTTTACAAATTCTAACTTCAAAAGATCAAAAGAACAAAAGTGCAAAATGGCAAATTGGAGTGAAGCCTTGACGCTCAACTCGATCGCTCAACATCTTGCTCATCACCTGTGGGTGGGAAGGTGAGGGGGCTGAGCTTAACGCCCGTGGGTAACACTTTTATATTCGGTAATAAGCAAAAACCATTGAATAATTCATAATCATAGCAATATCTCACAAAAACCCATAAAACATATATTTCTTAACTTTGTTAAACTAAAATCACAATTCTCATAAGTCAAGCATTTTTCAAACTTGTCAACACATGTAAACACACAAACACATCACAAATGGCTTGGTAAGTCCATAAACATGACGAATTACACAATTCCATAAAATGATCTTGCGTAGTCGTAAACTTGAGGGAGTCCTAAAAGGAGCTTCGTGCCTCTAGCGGGCAGGCGAGAGAAGCCTTGACTTGGTCAAGGTGCACGTGACAATTCTTGGATGGACTAAACCAAACCCACATAACTTGTAATTCATGAACTAAAAACTTTTTGCCCAAATGACACATTCTTGAAAACTTGTTTTCATGCACATGAGATATTTCCATAATACAACAACCAAAATCTCAAACCAATCATAAAAGCCATTTTCAACTCATTCAAAAGCAACAAATACCATTCTTGCAAAGCAATTTGAACTTATTTCCAAAATTCACACACAACAATAACATAGGGCAATTTCTCAATCATATAAAAAACCATAAATGCTCACTAAAAAGGTAGTTGGAAAGATCATTAATTCCACTTAGTTGAAAAACATTTATGACTTATTAACACAAGTATAAAAATGTAACCCACCTTAGTGTCCTTGCTTGAATCTTCCTCTAGCTTTTTCCTTCTTGAAATAACTTCAAAATCCCCTTGAACCCCAAGAAAAATGGAAACCCTAGCTTTGCTCTTCTTTTTCTCCTTCTTTTTCCACCAAAGATACTTTCTCTCTCCCTCTCCTCTCAATTTTCGTTTTTTCTCTCCTCTCATACAAGACAAGCCTTATTTCCTCTCTTTTATACCACTTATGAAGCTAAAAAATCCATATTGCCCTTACTTAAAAGCCTAGGGACTTAAGTGCTTAAGTGACATGCCCAAAATGCCCTTAATGAAACTTATCCCTTCTAACACTTCAATTTAATCACTTATGCCATTTAACCTTATTGACATTAACATGTCAATTAATTCTAACACAAATTAATCTATCATGACCCCAAAATATTTAATCATGCTTAGTCGAATAATAATAAAAAAATTCAGGGGCCAACAAATGTTCACATGCAAAATCATGAATCAAAAGACTTTTTAAGGTTGTAATGTGGGCAAAGGTGAGGTGAGATATATTTTGGTTAAGTAGCACGAAAGCCATCAAAGCTAGTGAAAAAAAGTAACACTCATCAAAAACTAGGTACCGTCAGCTATGACAAATGCAACATTTTTATTTCACAACCCCATTCAGCTCCCATGCATAACCATATGAAGCACATATCAATCCGAAGGAATCACTCATATAATTTATGTCAATAAAATCACAAGAGTGAACCTTCTAAATCAATCTCTACCTCATACTAACATACTTAAATAGCACATTCATTACAACTTTAGGAAGATGCATAAACCATAAACAACTTTTCAACACATATGCAACTCCTCCTTCATACATTTATTTTAAACAATTTTTTTCTTTTCTTTCTTTTCTTTCTTTTTTTCTTTTTTCATTGTTCTTTTCTTTTCTTCTTTCTTTCTTTCTTTTCCTTATAAAATTGAAATAAACTACATCAACATGGGAATTTCATGGATAAGACATAAAATAACATCCCAACATTATAACCAACTCTCACATATATACACCCCCACACTTAGAATTTTGTATAGCCATAAACTCAACAATCACAAATGTTCCACTAGCTTTATGACTTGGGTAGGATATTTGGTTAAGTTTAAAAGCATAAAATGTGGTTTATACAAAAAGAAAGGTATAAAGCTCAAAGGGGTTTATCAAGGGAAAAATCATGCAATAGGATAGGTTATTTGGCCAATGTAGTTTATGAAAAACAAAGAATGCCTAATCATATCCATGTGAATGCATGTGATAAAAATGTGGTCTTAAACAGAAATTCAACGCAAAATCGAGGCATACATGTCATGAAGGTCACACATTATCAAAAAGCAATGAGACTGAGATGGATGTCTCTGTCAATTAAGGCTCAAAATCTCGACGGCTTTGTCTACCATTAGTCACTACTCTTCTAAAGATAACGCATATCGACCAATCACAAGGGCAAAAGTACATGTTAAAGTTGCTATGAAATTTTCTAATCAATTCACACTCTAATCATGATCATATAATCCCAGAAGCAATAGAAAACAGAAAAATGTTTGTTTCATTTGTTTTATTCTTTCTATCATTTTGATTGAAAACTTAAAAAAAAAACAAGTAAGGCAAACAAATTCAAAAACACACATGCTTATATAAAATACTATGGAAATGCAAAGGAAAAGAAATTTACTTCCCTTGGGTTGCCTCCTAAGAAGCGCCTTTGTTTAGGGTTGCTGGCTCGACTCCTTCTTCCCCTCACGTGACAAAATTGTGATCTTCGGGTGTCACTTGCGGCTCCTTCACGTGAGGTAGTTCCAAATAGGGCCTTAGTTGATCATCATCCTCAATTAGCGTCTTCCCTATCCTCAGCTTCTCAATCCCGACCGAGTCCATACACTCCAGAAATATTTTGGACATCTCTTCACCTTTTTCTTTATCATTTAATTCCTCCAGTCTATAATGTAAAGGTAAAAAGTTAGTCTAAAAAATAATCATAAACTCAGTACTTACCTCCGAGCTAAAATATGTGTCCTTTTCGACTTTGGACTCCTTCTCCACCTCTTAGACACAAACAATTCATTGATGGTTGACCTCAAAATTCTCAAGCTCCTTATCACTTTGCAAATTTCCCGCATAGACTTCAATTTGGTACAGCTGCGCCTCTTCTCATTGTAATTCTAGGCGATCAAGGCTTATTGTCATCTGACTCATTAGGTTTTTCATCCTTTGTTGGTCTGTTATTGTCTCTTGTCAAAATTTTTGCATTTCCTACTGTATATCCTGTTTTGTCTCTTGTCGGAATTCTTGCATCTGTTGCAGCATGTCCTGTAGGAATTGTAAATTATTAGCAGCCATAGTATTAACCAGTTCTTCTAAAGATGCAAGTGAATTATGTTGGATCTCTAGACCTTGGGCGCTATAACATATGTCTTTTGGAAATTGCCCTCCATCCCTCCGAAATTGTAGAGTATTCTCCTAAAATTTTTGCACCATATTACTCAACTCTTCCAGAGATGTACCAGAGTCATGATAGGAAGCTTCTGGTCTGTACAAGAATTGTTATGTGTCCTGCAAACTATCATGGAAGTAATTCTGTTGATTATTCCATCGATAACAAAAGTTAGGTTGATCAGTCTGAAAATTGTTATAGGAATGAGAATATGAATTATAAAAGAAATTACTTCCATCCATATCGATTTTTTTAACACGAAATAAAAAATAAAAAGATCACAAAATAACAGAAAAGAAATTAATCACGAACAAATATATACAAAACACCAATTAAATCAAAAACTAAAACTAAAACACCACACTTCCCGACAACGGCGCCAAAATTTGACCGCACGTCATAACACTAGTTAAAATAAATTAACTAGACTACTACTGTAGTAGTGGCGAGTCTAGGTCGATCCCACAGAGAGTGTGTGTAAAGTTTATGAAATGAAATTAACCGGTGTTTACACTTAACGAGGGGGTTGGATTTTTAAAGAAGAAAATAAAATAAAGCTAATTAATAAAAACAAGTTGAAGAAAATATAAAAATAAATGATAAAAGTGGAGAATTTGGTAGGGACCCAGTTCTTCGGTCAATCTCGGCCTACACCCTGACTAAGCATATTTTATTAATTTGTTATTCTTTAACCTCTCTTAGAAACTATTAATCGTGGGTTAAAAATTAACCTGAGTTTCCCCTTAAGTTTTGTTTAATCAGGATACGATCGTTAATTAAACCTAACCACCTAATAACTAGGATACGATCTCTAGATTTAATTAGGCAGTAGCATTACGAATTAGGAAAATCGATTAATCAAGGCAACAACCACATACGATGCGTCATTTAACCTAGGTCATGTTATCCCTAATAATTATGAATCATTAGTCGCTACACAAGAATTTCAACATAACAATTATGGATTATATCGAAATTCTAGCAATGATTTTGTAATTAGCAATTCAGTGAACGTATTAAAATTATCAAATCACAATACCCAATGGGTTTATACAAAAATAACCGAATAATAACAAAAATTCGATTATCCATACACAATACCCAAAATTAAAATAGGATAACATAATCAATTTCTAATGAGAGAAAGAAATAACAAAATAAAAAAATACTTAACCCAAGTCGTCGACGGCGATATTACCTCCAGACCGACGTCAGGACGTTTAGCTCTTCATGGGTCTTTCCTAAAAAATTGCTTCAACCCCCGTCTTTATCTCTAACCGAAAATCCCTATTGTTAGCCCTTTACTGTAGCTAATGGGACAATTAAATGTCCCTTCAGCTATGCCATTGTCTTCACATTTCTTCTCGTAAGCTCCAGCTCGCTACTATGCTTGTATTTACGCCGATACTCTGCCTCCACGCTTGCCTCTCTTCTGCGCTGTTTCTTGTTTTCTTGCGTGTTGCGCTGTTGGCTGCGCCTGTTGCACTATCTACTCTTGCGCCTCTGCTTGCGCCCCCAGCTGCGTTCAGCGTCTTCTGTTGCGCCGCACTATATATATATTTATTGCTATGCGCTCCTTTTTAAAAACGACGCCACCTCTAGCTCTACATTTATTCCTCCCAGCATGTTGCATTTACTGTTGGTTTCTGTAGTTAATTTGATTGGACAATTAAAAATGTCCCACCTTTAATTCCTCTCTGTTGTGTGGTCATGGGATAAATTAATGAGCTGCCTAAATCCCTCGTGCGTCACTTACGTTTTCCACTCTTGATTTATTGCTTCAGTGTGCTGCCCATTCCTTGATTTATTTCCGTCGCTTCTTATTTACGCCTATGAAATGTTGCGTCATCGTTCTTGGCTGGCTTGTTGATCCCTCTTCCATTACTTATGTGATTCTCCAGCTCTTAATTTATTTTTTCGTTTTCTCTCCAGTGGCATGTGTTGTTGCGTTGTGCGTCGTCGTTTTCCTCTTGGTCCCTCAGCTAATTGATTTATTGCTTGTCTTATTTCTACCTACTATAGCTTGTCTCTTGGGCGTGCGTTACGTGCGTGCTGCCTTAAAACGCTGCGTCTTTCCAATGCTATGTGTATCGCCTCTACTGCAACTCCCCTTAATTTAATTTGATGCTCTCTTGTTTTTTTCCTTGTGCGCTGGGTCGTTTTGAGCCTCCAACTGCTACTTTTATTTTTATTGTTTTGCTTTATGAAGACAAGTAAAAATTGATCTTCATAAAATAACTCAAATGTAATATTCTTGACTCACTTTAATTTATTTGCTCCCAAATTGTACTTAAAATCAAATATGAATTAAAGTGAATATCTTAATCATTTTTGTATCATAAATAAATAATTAAATATATCAACAATTAAACACATATCATTAACATTATCTAGAAACATATTTTTATGGATTTTAAACTTTACAAGGATTTTAGGACCTATTAAAGTCATAGTTAAATTAGGATAAACTTGATAAAGGGACTATTTAAGTAAAATTTTACTAGCTAGAGTTATGTATAAATAAGGTTAATTACCAAAAAAAAGCCCAAACTTTCTTCAAATTTTCAATTATCGCCCGAACTTTAAAAAGTAGCAATAAAATACCCAAATTTTTAATTTTTCTCAATTCTAGCCTGAACTTCAAAAAGTAGCAATAAAATTATCAAACTTTTAATTTTTTTCAATTATATCCTGACGTTAGTGTTTCCATTAAGTATGCAGATATGACTTGCTAGTGTTTCAGAAACCTTAACTATTAGTATACTTCAGCCAAAATTAACACAACAAATGAAGATTAATGAAATGACTTCATTTAATAACATAATTAAAATGATATCATTGTTTTAAAATGACCTAAATCAAATTACGTAGCCTTAACCATCTTATAATTTGATTTTAGTTTTCCCTTCATTTTTAGTTCATTCTCTCGACCCCATCACCCTTTGATTTTCATATTACGTAGCCCCGATGCCCCATACTAAGAGCATCAGGAGAACAAACTAAAAATGAAGAGTTTACTGGTGTAGTACGTTGTAATGCGAGAGTAGTTTAGGGCGTCAATAGAATAAACAGAAAATAAAAGGCTCAGGGCATCGAAGGAACAACAGATAACATTTGGGTTAGAATTGAAGAAATTTGAAAGCTTGAGCATTTCATTGCCACTTTTTGAAGTTTGGGCTAAAATTGAAGAAATTGAAAGTATGGGTATTTTGTTGCTACTTTTTAAAGTTCGGGTTATAATTAAAAATTATTGAAAGTTTGGGATTTTTTTTGGTAATTAACCATATAAATATATCATTGTAAACTTGGTGTAACGTAATCATCATTATAATTATTCAATAGTAAATCAATCACTCTTGGTTTTTAAGGACTTAGGTGCAAACTTTGTTTAAAACTTTTTACATTCTTATTTTTATTAGTTTATGTCTTATAGTCAATTAGTTTCTTGTAAATTTTGTGACATAATTAATTAAAGACATTATTTATCCTGTCCATTTTTTGTTTAATTAAATAACATATAATAGGAAGCTTAAAAGTTAAATGTATTATGTAAATCAAACTGTGGTGAGATCATACTTACAAGATTCATGTTATATTCATGTATTATTTTTAAATTTTTTAGTCGTTGCTCTTTTAAGACTAGACATTAATAGAGTGAAAAGATTGTTGCACTTTATGTGTCTTTCTTACTAAGGAAATAGTCGATCTCATAGACTATAGTATGAAGATACTTAAATAAATGTGTGGGTGCTTAGTAAAGAATAAGTTCACTTAATTAATCAAATATGAGAATTTTATTTGAAACATTACCTATACGTCTTTAAAAATTCTCATTTTGAAAATTATATAAGTGATCCTCTGAATTCAAACTTCGAAGTATCTCATTTCAGAATTGTTATATTTTGATACTACTTTGGTCCTATTATAATCAGGGGATGCTCAACTACTAATCATTAGATATAATATAAATTATTTGGAGGTAGTTGAGTGAGTAATATATGATTAATCTATTTAAAGTAATTAGTGATAATGTTCTATTATTCCAGATTATTATTAATTTGATGTCCCAGGTAGAATAAATAGTTTTTAAATATCATTAAAATAATTAATTAATAATATCAAAGAATTAATATGAAAGGATTAATGTAGAATAGATGTTAATTTTATACTTTGTGACTAATTAAAACATTGTATAATGAAAGGACTAACATTATACAAAATGTTCATGCATGAAAAGATTAAGTAAAACTATTTTAACATTTCTAATATTTGAGTGTTGGTGATATATTACTACATGTCATTCTTAAATCTATATATATAAATTATGTAATTAGATTATTTAAAATAAATTAAAGAATTTTAGTATATCTAATCCAAAGTATGGTTTAGGATTTTGATTTATATCTATTGTCAATATATTTACGAACCTAAAGAGTATCATATAAAAAATGATTAGAAAGAGAGAAAAAGTAATTTAATAAAGTTAGAGTTGATTGTAAATTTTTAGAAGCTTTAAGGAAAAATAAAGGATATTTGACAAATATGGACTAGCGATAAATATTTGATCTTATTTAGGTCCAATGGGTATTTCACTAGATTTAATTATAATTCTAATTAAATTTTAGTTAGAATTATAAATATATTTTAATTAAATTACTAAAAATTTCAAAGCCCGTTATAAATAGGTGTTGGTTCTAAAAGTGTTATCATTCCTTTCTTACCCCTCTTTACATTAGTTATAAAGTTCTTTCGACTATTCATGTAGATATCATTCGAGTTTGAGCACTTGTACAATTGGGATGAATGTGATTAAACTATTTCAGAAATTGATTTGAAGGAAACAATAAAAAAAAAGGAATTATGTTTCATAATAAGGTACAAATTCATAAGCATATAGAGAACAACTCACAAGAATTTTCAAACTTCGATGAGAGTAATGGAATCAAAAGACAACTTAAGGAGCCTATGCCCCTCTATAAAACAGAGTTTGCAAGCAGAAGAATTGCATAATTTGAACGTGGTGTAAAGTATTTGGACAAGGAGTGGAGTTCCAATAAGATTTTGGCTTAAAGCTTGTAACTTCAACATTCACACAATTAAACAGATGTTTGACATTTGTTTCTCAAAATACGAATCTAGATGAAGCATGGAATGGACAAAGATTGGTTATAAATCACCTTTAAAAATTTGTGTATTACATATATCCATATACTAGACAAAGATCGAGGAAAGCTAGATGATAAGGGATAAAATGTGTTCTTCCAAGTGTTAGTAACTAGTCAAAAGCTTATAAGTTATATACTTTGAACACTAAAAAAATTATTATTAGTCATGATGTGGTCTTTATTGAAGATGCAACTTGGTTGTGGAATGGCGTTGAAGAGCACATTGTAACAAATTTTACTGATGATGAGGAAGGAGAACAACCTCTGGTTGGGTCGGCTGTGCTAGGCCCATGCCCATCTCCATACGTTCACGGCCCATCAGGCGTTAGTCTCCCATGCAAACATAAAGATCTACGTAAAGACCTAAACCTAGCGTCCATGCCATATATAAGGTACTATTCTACCATGATACAGGTACGAGATTACTACCCTAGTTTTTTCTCTGTTCTCAACAGCCAAATCTTCCTCGAAAGACTAACTTGAGCGTCGGAGGGGCCTTCCAGGAACCAACCCCCGGCGAGTCTTTATTTGTTTTGCAGGTATTCAACAGCCAAGAACACACAGAATTATGGATCCATGCAATAACGTTGAGCCCCAGCAGAATCCGACTGAACCAGTTGGCGCCCACCGTGGGGCCCGACATCAGGTCACCACGTCCAGACACACACAGGTCAGTCAGGCGGCAACAGCCAATCCTGATATAACCGCCGTCACGGCTCTTGCGATGCAACGGATGGGTTTGTAGTTACCCGTCGCTCACCCGCCACCGCATCACGATTCCCGCACTCAATCCTCGCATCCGAATGATCAACCACAACTTCACAACCAAAATCAAGAAGAACAGAGCATAGCCTTGGAAGACGACGCCGAGGTCAATTCGCACCCCAATTCCCAGCGCCCCCTGGACGCAAATCCTCTCGCACCACCACAAACCTCCCTCACTCAGAAACAGATAGAGGAAGCGGCTGATCTATTGATTCGCCAAATCCTGCAATCTCAACCGGAGCAACAGCAGATTCCCGCTCGACCTATTGGTGTGTCGGTCGATCGTCACTGTACGGAAGCCCTAGAAACAATTATGGACGATCGAGTCAATCTGGCCATGAATTCCCGCCCGGGCCAAGTGTCCGCACAGTATATCTCTCCTTTCATTCCGGAGATCTTGGATAGCCTCCCCGCGGTCAGCACTAAAATACCGACGCCTGAGAAATATACGGGAAAGACCAATCCCCTGGATTATCTGCAGCACTTCCAGTCGATGATGAACCTGCATTGCGTCCCTGATGCAATTCAATGTAAAGCGTTCTGTAC
>JANKYE010000013.1:6800929-6815333 GCA_032467995.1 Erythroxylum dillonii
AGATTCACTTATTACTACTGCCAGGATGTTGGGTGGTACTATGAATCATATTGGAGATAAATTGTGTAAGAGTATTAAGATTGAAACGTATATTTAATAAAGAGTTGAACAGTCATACAGTACATTGGGTGAGATAAAGGGGCTCACAGATGATAAAAAAGATACTGCTTTAGGCAAAATTTCTGATTATCCTATATAAATGCTTGTGTTTTTCACTATTCCGCCTTTTCAAAAACTTAGTTGGGTAAGGAGATTTCTTGCCACACATTAAAGATTATATTAAAGTTTAAATATTTTGTCTAGTTATTTAAAATAGGGCTTAAACTTATTTTTTTCTTTAACTAAATAACTTTTTAGTAATTTAAAGCCCTATGTTATATTTATTTTCAATATCATTATAATAATAAGGAATTTAATAATAATAATACATATAATTAAAACAAAATAAAATTAATAACAATAATAAGAAAATTAATAATAATAATAATAATAATAATATTTTAATATTTTTGTTAATTATTCCTTTATCGCTCTAAAATTTATATTTTCAAACTAAACACTATCGTAAAAATTCTTTAACAATAAATCAAACAAAATATTACGTATATTATTTTATTTCTCACCTTTTTTATTCATAAAAAATAACTATTATGTTAAATCAATCAGGCTGTTAATAACTATTCTGTTAAACCAATCAGATGTTTAGACGAAAATAACCAAGCTGAGCAATTATAACTTTACCGAATTGGAAAGAAGATGATGACTTGCATGATGTTAGTCTGACCCCTTTTCTCTATTTTGAAAGTACTTCAGCTGTAGGACTCCCCCCAGCTTTTGGAAAAAGGAAAGGAAAAGGAAAACAACTGTGTCTGACAATGATAAAAATAGAAGATATGACGTATCTTTCTATCTTTTCTACTTTTCCTAACTCATCTTTTTCTCCACAAGACCGTATGAGAAAAGTATCCCTCTGCAATTCAACAACCTAAAACAAACAAACATAGTTCCTGAGAGAAAGATTCCTATAGTTTTTAACATCTTCACCCTCATTTCCCTCACGTATTTTATCATCACGCCAAACGCTGTTATTGCTTGTCATGGCTGCCACCGAGAATCCGCCAGAGAACAATCAGGACGCTACGCCCGCCGCGAATGGCGGTCCCTTGTCTAACGGCGGTAGTAACTCGACCGGTGATAATTCGGCCACGCAGGCCGCGTTGAGGCACAACACTGGTATTTCCATCGAGTGGACCCCCGACGAACAGTTGATTCTCGAGGATTTGCTAAACAAGTAAAACCTTTCTTCCCTCTCCACCTCTTTCTTTTTGTTAAATTTCTTATAGAAAAACTCTGGTTTATTTATTAGAAATGCTACTGACTATTCAGCCGTTGTTGACCTTGAGGTTTTTCGATTGGGCGACACTAACCGATTTGACTCTAGTACAAGTGCTGTTTGATTTTCTTTATCAAAATGGTTTAAGCTTTTTCTGTTTTCCAAGGAAAGAGATTTCGTGGTTGTTCATTAATAACAATGTGATGAAACTGCTTAACTTCTTTTACTTCAAAAGATCAAGAAGCAAAAGAATTACTTTGCAGCAGTTGTGCTGAACACCCAATAATGATTGAGTTACTGGAGATAGAAGCAATTTTCAGCTAAAAACAACTCAACTGATGTAATAAACTCCCTCGTACAAGCTTTCAAGATGTCATCGTTGTTTTAGTTCCTTGAGAATATTATGAGGTACTTAGTAATGAAAAGCTTCTATATCAGATGCCTTATAAATGGTGGATGATAGCCAATGGTACCAATCTAGACAGTAAATGATAAGGCCCAACATACCTCATAGCAGTTTCCTAGGGTAACCATCAACCGTGTTGTTGGAGACGTTGAATGTCTTCAATTCTTACATGCTAATATTTTGCCCAAAAAAAAAAGTGAAAAGTGTTCATTGATTATATTTATATTATTACCCTTTGGCAGGTATGCATCAGATTCAACCATAGTTAAGTATGCTAAGATTGCTATGCAGTTAAAGGACAAAACAGTTCGGGATGTTGCACTACGTTGTAGATGGATGAATGTAAGTTCCAATATTTGCTTGTGAATCGTTGATAAACTTTGGCTTATATGTTCAACTTTGACATGTGCAAAGGATAGTAAAAATCTCAACAATATTACGGTATATATTGATCTAGAATTAAATGGATCTTGAGAAAGTTCATTTAGAAGTTTGAGGCACATAAGTTCTAATCAGATTATAAGTCAGAGGTGACCAATCAAATAATCATATCACTTTAAAAGAGCGGTGATTGTTTGCATGTTTGATGTCTAATACACTAGTTAGTGCCTTTTCAAGTAGAGGGAAAATCAGCTATTGTGCAAAGCCAAACTAATCCTATTACTAATTGCTTTTTGAACATTTTTCTTTATCAATTTTAGTCGTATTAGGTAGTTAGAAGACATGTGTGAACCATAGGAGATTATAGCCAAAAGCTCTGGCTTAGATGCTGGAGGATAAATTTGTGGTACAAAGGATGCTTTATTTGATATTGCTTACAAGTTTCTATTAAGCAAAGATGGCTTGTTTGAGCTTGTTGTGAAGGTTAGGATGGCTAAAGTACTTTTTGGGTTCCAGTATCATATATATATATAGATGTTACATAAATGTTGAAAGCCAATGAATGGTCATCCTTAGGAAGTTAGGCCAATTGTGTTTAAAGCCAACAACACCTAGTGAGTGTTCCTCTGAAATGTGGGATTTAGAGAGGTCCAATAGTACTCAACTTTACCCCCCACATTGTATAGAGGCTATTTCTGATCCAACTGTGTTTGAAGCCATTACTGAGAAACACCTCATGATGATCTTACTTGTTTAAACCCGTTAACTTAGGGGAAAGGCCATTAAAGCAGTAGTAGCTCTTTGAAATAAGAGCTTAGAATTCAAACTTTTTGATAGTTTGAATGCACTCCAAAAAAAGAAAGTTTTGCTTGGGCATATTAAACTAATATGCACTCCAGCGTTTTATAAATGGCCACTGAAGGACCTTTAAGTTTGGTATATGATTCAAGAAAAAGGAACTAGGACTGGTTATTGAAGAAAGGTAGGTGCTTTGCGTCCTAGATTGACTTTTAGATGATGAAGGTTGCCATATTGATTTTAGATGAAGCAATGAGACTGTGTATGTCAAATGGTTTCAATGCCTTTGCAGTGAGGAGTTCTTTTCATTAAATAGATAATCTTCTTAATTACAACCTAAAAACTATTCTTATAATCCATAATCTCCTGTACAAGTCCTATACAAGTTAAGTATCAATATACAACTGGTAGCAACTTCCTATAACCCCTTATAATCTCCTATATAAGGTAAGTATGAAAATACACCAATATGCAACGGGTAACAGATGTAATAACTGTACAATACAATAGCATTCACCTTCAAATTGAGGCTAGTTGGTGAAACAATATCAAATTGCTAACCAAAAACTGATGTCGATTGTGAGATAATGCATTAGTAAAAATTTCGGCCATTTGTAGGTTGGTGGAAATATGAGCAAGAGTAATCACATGTTGATTAAATGCTTCATGAATTAAATGACATTTGACTTTAATGTGCTGGATGTGCTCATGAAATACATGGTTAGTAGCAATCTAAGTAGCACTTGTATTATCAACAAGAAGTGGAGTAAGAGTAAGCTGAGAAATACCATGTTCACCCTACAAACCTCGACTATACAATCTCAAAACATGCTAATGACGTAGCTCAATACTCTGATTTTATAGAAGACTAGAAAACCCGATCTTGCTTCTTACTCTTCCAAGCATTGCCAAGAAACATACACCAACTTGCAATAGAATGGTGAGTATCCTCCCAACTAGCCTAATTGGCATCACTATAACCAATTAATTGTAAAGAATTCCCAAAAGAAAAGAGGAGCCCTCAACTAGATTTACCTTAACGCAAGATTCATCGTACAATGGCTAAATGAGAGTGACAAGGAGCTTGCATAAATTGACTGACCTTTTATACAACAAACGAAATATTAGGGCGCACAATTGTGAAATTCCATTAACATCCTCCTAAGCCAAATTCCTTTGTAAATCTCAAAGCACATTGCTTTGAATTCTGCCTCAACATTGCATCGTGCAACTATAGCTTGTTTTTTGCTTCTCCATGTAACCATATTGCCGTAGGCATATGTGCAATATCTTGTAGTAGATTTGCATATTGTTAATGAACCTGTCCAGTTTGCAATGGTGAAAATATTTACTCCTCTATCTATAGATTTCCCAAAGAAAAGACCTTTTCTTGGACTTTGTTTTATGTATCTTAGGATTTGGAAAACAACTTACAAATGTTCCTCTATTGGCTGATTCATGTGTCTACTCACCATTCCTACGACAAAACTTATCTGGCCTAGAAAGTGAAAGGTAGATTAATCTTCCCACTAGTCTTTCGCATCTCCCTTTATCTATCAAGCTTCGTTCTTCTTCCATCAGGTGCTTCATTGTAGAGTCCATAGGAGTAATAGTCGATTTGCAATCTAACATGCTTATATCTTTCAATAGATACAAGGTATATTTCCGTTGTGAGATTGAAATTCCCTATTGTGAGCAAGCTATTTCCATGTCCAAAAAATATTTGAGTTGTCCCAAGTCTTTGATCTCAAATTCACCAGCTAGAACATCCTTCATAAACTCGATTTCTTCTAGTGATCACTCGTTAGGATGATATCACCTACATTCTCTATCATAATTGCTTTCTTTCCTTTAGGAGAGACCTTGATGCCTCTTTATCTGTTAGTGGTAAAGCTACGTACTTCTAGAACTCCCTAGACTTTGCGTTCAATGGGATTTCTACTAAGATGATGTTGTTGTTGATGTTGTTGTAGGAGATAACTTGATGAACATAGTGTAATCTGTTTGACATTGAGTGAACCAGTACCTTTTTACAACTCAAGTTAATTTTTCAAACCATGCACGAGGTGATTGTTTGAGCCTATAAAACGATTTCCTTAGCCTGCATACCTTTACACAACCTTGATGTGTGTCAAAATTGGGAGGAACCTCCATGCATACTTATTCTTCTAGGTCACTGTTTAAGAAGGCTTTCTTTATGTCTAATTGATGCAATGACCATCCCAAATTTGCAGCAAGGGAGAGAAGAACATGGATAGAGTTGAGTTTTGCGATAAGGGCAAAGGTCTCCTCATAATCGATACCATAGAAGTGTGTAAACCCCTTGGCAACAAATCTAGCCTTGAATCGATTTAAGCTTCCATTCGTATCATACTTTACTAAAAATACCCACTTGCAACCAACTACCTTTTTTTCAGTAGGTAGTTTTGTACAATCCCAAGTTTTGTTCTTTTTTAAAGCATTCACTTTATAATTGCTTCCTTCCATCCAAATTGTTTAGAGCTTCCTGAACATTTCTAGGAATTGTTTTTCACTCAAAGTAGTAGTAAATGCCCTATAATAAGGAGGCAAGTTGTCATAAGACACAAAAGTTTCCAATCAAATATAAAGTACATGCTTGTCTTCTTTCCTAAGAGCAATAGCAGGTCCAAATCATTTAAATCATTAGGGCAATTTGATGTAGTGGAATCATTACCTATATGGTTTTGAGGGCTTTGGGATGGCTTCGTAACAATGTTGTGGATGAGTGCAATGCTTAGTCTCCTTTTGTTCTTTCTGCATTTTGGAATAGAAAATTAAGCACTTTCTCTTTTTATATTCTCCCGGACATCAAGAATAGAAGGATTAGGATTAAGCATAATAGGACTAGGCATGCTATGGACTACAATTAAACATGGAGCAATTGAGTGGGGCACATTAGGATCCATAGACCAAATATGATAGACCTAGGATCAAACTTGCTACGGTTTTGGTGATGAATATGGACAAAGGATGTACGACCAAAGATTTTGAGGTAAATTGGTCATAAACTGAATTTGAGGATAGGTGGTGATGAGAGACTGATATGGAGTTTGAAAGTTTAGGATACGAAAGGAAATTCAGTTAATTAAATGTGTAGCAATCATAATTGCTTCCCCCAAAAAATATTTGGAACATGAGTTGTCATCCTTAGTGAACTTGTAACTTCTAATAGGTGTTTGTTTTTTATTTCTGCTACACCATTTTGTTGTGGTGTATCATCGCAAGAACTACGATGAATAATGCCTTGTCCACTAAGATATTTCACAAGAACAAAGTGAAAGAATTCTCTCACATTGTTAGTTTTGAGAATTTAGACTGTGTTTTGAAACTGGTTTTCAATGATCTTGTGAAACATTTGAACTAGTCGCCCTACCTTTGACCTCGTCTTCATTAAGAAGAGCTAGGTGATTTGGGTGTGGTCATCAATGAACGTGACAAACCACCGATGACCTGAAATATTTTTGACCTTATATGGTCCCCAAATGTCACTATGGATCATATAAAAAGGATGGGATTTTTGTATGGCTAAATAGGAAAGGAACTTTTAAGATGACTAGATAATTGATAGACTTCACATTGAAAGAAAGATGGACTTTTATTGATCAGATATGGAAATAGCTTTTTCAGACACATAACGATGGAATGGCCTGACCTATAATGCCATAGCATAATATTTTCTTTATTCTGAGTTGAGACGGCACACAAGATTTTGGGTGGACAGGCCTTCAGTCTGCAAGAGATAGAGACCTGCACTCATTTCGGCATTTCCAATCGTCCTCCCCAAGCTCAAAGCCCTGAAATTAACACAAGGTAGAATAGAACTTAGTGACACAATTAAGATTTGTTGTGAGTTTACTGATAGAAAACAAATTTTAGTCTAAGTTAGGCACAAATAGGACTGATTTTAGTTTGATTTCCTCTGATATGGTGACTGAACCTATACCAGTCACTTCTGAATATGAACCATCAGCAATTTTAACACAGGTCCCCTCTGTGGTTGGTTTGAGTTTGCTGAAGGTTGTAACATCTCCTGTCATGTGGTCGGATGCTCACGAATCGACATTCCATTGCATAGAATTTGTCTTTGCACTTAAAGCAGTGTAGCAGTTACCTTTTTGTGCCATAGTTGTGTATTGCGTTCAGTAGGATTGTGTGCATTTTGGGTTAAGCTTTGTATCATTTTCTGCAAGGCTTCTATTTGCTTTTGGTTGAATGGCCTGGTTTCCTTGGATTTCTAATTTTCTGCTACTGCAATATTTTTGCGGCTTGTTTGAAACGATTGAGAGGAAGGTTGTCAATTTGCTGGTTTTCCATGTATTTTCCAGCACGTTTCCTTCATATGCCTGCTTATGTTGTGATCACACAATGGGAGATTGTTCTTCCTCTAGGTATTATAGTTGCTTGATTGATTTGGCTGTCCTTTACAAAAAGAGTTCGAGAATTGCCCCCTTACTGCAAGGCCAGATCCTTCTAAGTTGGGCTGTCCTGTTGACGTTGCCATCATCACTTTTCTCCAAGTCTCCTCCCTCTACTTCTGCAAAAACCTCACGAAAGCTGGGCATGAACCTCATCAAGTTCATATTTTAGTCACAACAAAAACTTGTAAACTGTCTCCCTCTCTTGGAACTTCCTATATTGTTTGTCATTCTTGGCGCAATTCCATGAGACATCCCCAAGATATCTAATTGTTGCCAGTACTGAATTAATTAGTTGAAATGTTTTGTGACTGATGACTCTCCCTGTCTTAAATCACCTAGAATTCCTTTGATTTCAAACACGGCAGAAGTATTGTCTTTATTGGAATACATGTCATGGGTTGCTTCCCAGATTTCTTTTGCTGTCTCGTAATACATTAAGTTTTCACCTGTCTCGTTGATTATGGAATTTAGCAGCCAGGACATCGCTAGATTATTTTCCACCGTCCAGATTTAGTTAGGGCTATTTTTGTTCAGTTGGACGAATAGTCTTCTTTTCCTTTTCCACATATGAAAATCATTACTGATTTAGACCACAAGCTGAAATTTTGGCCATTAAGTTTATGCCCAATAGTTGGCGTCAAGATATTTTTAGAATTATTGGTAGATGGGTAGGTATGGCCATTTGGCCAGAGTTTGTGTTGGATGTGCCACTTGCATATTCACTTGCCATGGCAGATTTAATGAATTTTGTCATCGACGCGCAATAACAAGAATAGAATAGGATTGGCTCAAATTTTCCCTGATAACATGAAGAAATTTATTGAAAGTTTTTTATTTATTTATAAAACTTGATCAAACAGCAACTTCAATCGGTTATTTAAGTATAACCTTGAGGCATACCTCATAGTTACTTATAAAAAAGTACACCTAAATCAATAAAAAATATCTGGTTAAAAGAACAGAAAACTGATTCCTAAGAATCTGCTCATAATTAACAGCAGGCTCTCCTATAGATCCAGACTCATTTTGTCTAGCTTTTCCACAGTTGAATATATAGCAGTAGATGAAGCTTCTATCCAAAATCTAGGAGGTATGGAAGATTCAATTAACAAAGTACAGGCAACATCCAAAAGATGATGATTCTTTCATTCAACAACCCCATTGTGCAAACGAGAGTAAGGACAAGAATGTCGGGAGACAACACCCTTTGTTTTGAGGTATTTTTGAAATTCAATGGACATATATTCTCCCCAGAGTTATATCGAAGAATCTTAATACAACTAGAAAATTGAGTCTTAATAAAAGCAACAAAAGTTTGAAAAGTTGAGTTAAGAAAATAGACTCAATGGGAACGACTATAGTCATCAATAAATGTTACGAAATATCTGGACTAAGCATGAGAGAGAAAATGACTCACATTAAATATTGGTGTGAATAATCTCAAAACATGTGGAAGCTCAGTTACCATGTGAAGGCAAGGGTAAAGATTTATTCTTAGTAAGTTTACAAGAGCTACACCCATAAGAAATAGAAGAAAAATAAAGAGGAAATAAATGTCCCACTTTAGGCCCTTTTGGGATCACTTTCCCTGACGCCTGTTCTTGCACATAACAATCATTACGATCAAAGTGAATTTCATAGTTATCATCAACAAGTTGTCCAACAGAAAGTTTGTAGATAATTTTGGTGATACAAATACGTTGGTGAAAGAAGACCCCAAATTAGCAATTGAAGTAACAGGTAGATTACTACCATTGGCAATTTGAATATGTTGATCACCTTTACAAAAACAACATGTAGAGCCTCTGTACTACCAATCGTGAGAGGTGAGTAATTTCCTTTACCTTGAAGGCCAAATGCAGAGAAAGTGAACAATCATCTATTGTACCCTGTCAGGTGTGAGAATAGATGAAGACCCATTTGTAGATTGTTGTCCAGATGAAGAACCAGTTGTATATTTGCTGTCTAGGATCAAAATTATGGGAGAAAGAAGCTGCATTGGATTGAATAATGGCCTGGAAATGTTGAACTTGTTTCTTTTGAGGCTGCACCCTTCTGCAGCAATTGCAGAACTTCTTGCTAGAATTCTTTGCAATATGCCCAAACTCCTTGCAAGTGTAACACTGTATCTGTGTTTTGGATTTGCGTTTTCCTTGTGCATTGTATGAATACTAACCATCTCAGTAGTCATTGTATCTTGAGTGATGCCAAGTTGTGTGGCTAGATGTTTAATTCCCCCAAGCATATATCCAAAGAGGGAACTGGGATACGATTGAGTAATCCAGCCCTTACTATCTCAAATTCAGGTCTTAGCTTCATCAGAAATTGATCTCTTTGGTTTTCAGCATGAACCACTTGCAATGCTGCTACAGCTTCCTTAGGAACTTTGAGATAAACTATACTAGCATATTCACTCCACAGATTAAGAAAGCCAGCGTAGAATTGGTCAATAGAAAGGTTACCTTCTCTGTAGTTGGCAAACTCTAATTCTGTTGAAACTTATGAGCAACGTTATCTTGATCATAAAAATGTCTAAGCTAATGCCACATATCTTTGGCAGTGGTATAACAATCTTGGCATCCTTGCTTTCCCATGAACTAAGTTCTTTAGAATCAGTAGGAGCTTAGAAGACTCACCCAAATGTCCCCATAGTTCCTGCCCTTTCACAAGTATTTTGAACTTAAACTCCCAACTAGGATAATTCTTTCCATTTTTAACCAGAAAGTACTCAAGGAAATTGAACCAAAAATCCGAAGAGAGAGAGGTCAGATACCATATCAAATGGTTTCAATGCCTCTGCACTGAGGAGTTCTTTCCATTACATAGATAACCTTCTTCTTAATTACAGTCTAAAATATATTCCTATAATCCCTCATAATCTCCTATACAAAGCATCAATATACAACTGGTAGCCGCTTCCTATAATCCCTCATTATCTCCTATAAAAGTATGAATATACATCAATACACAGCTGGTAACAAATGTGATAGCTGTACACGACAGTAACAGTGTAGGTCACTTCATATGCAGCGATATCTTTCACTTCTCCTTAATCCCATGTTTTTATTGAATGACTTATTTAGGATGCATTGTTAGATACTTGTTCTCTCTTCCCTCGTTTAATGTGGTTTTGCTTTCTAAAGGTTAGTTATTGTTCAAATCGTAGTACTAGTGGAATTGGATGAATGTGTACTTTTATCATTTTGGGTATGCTCTGTGACAGAGCGCAGATGCATGTGTACGCATTGAACTCACAAGTTAATAATGCTGTGTACAATACATAGTCTTTACTGGCTGATTTTTTGACTTTTTCAGAAAAAAGAAAATGGTAAGAGAAGGAAAGAGGATCATTCAGCAAGGAAAAACAAGGACAGAAAGGTATATACCTGTTAAGTAAACTTCGCACCTCATGCTGTATGTAACTGCTAGACAATGCTGATACTAATGAAGTGGGAAATAAACATGAGAATAGTGTTGGAATGTGTTAGCTTTACGGGCACAAGTGCTTGATCCACTGGAATTTAGTTTGTTGTGCCGCACACATTATAATTACTAGTCCATGTATTCTTTTCTTGCGTATTCACATTCAAAAAAACCAAGTAATATTTAGTTAGATGCTGTTCCTGTGATAATGTTAACCTCATCATCCTTTGTTGCATAGATGCAGCATTTTCTTGGGGAGACCCTACCATCAATTCCAATAATGTCTACTTTGTGGAAAGTAACGTGGAGCTACTTATGCATGCATTAAGATGAGATGATGGCATATAATGGGTATCCGTTTTATGTGCATACATTTTTTCACCACAAGATGATGGGCATGTCTTACGGTTTGGAAAAGAAGCATAGGCCTTGTACATGTGTCTAACTTTGAGATGATCTTCCAAATAGCAATTTGTTATGGTGTGAATATTTTTATCGGACATGTGATGGTGATGGGTCTTGTAGACCTGTCATAAAGAAAACTTGCAAAGCATGCTTTTGGTTCTGTTAGTTTTTTCATATTCAATTGCAGTCTCCAAAAGCTTTGTCACTTATACACAATTTCTTCACAGGAAAAGGGTGGAGATTCTTCAGCAAAGTCATCATCTCATTTAACAACTCGTTCTAATGGTCCTTCATATACTCCGCCTGTCATACCAATGGACAATGATGATGGCATATCTTATAAAGGTTTGTACTTTTCTAAAGAGAAAGAAATGGGAGAAAGAAGGTGACTAGTAAACTGATATCAGTACTTAGTTGCATATTTTATTCACTAGTGAAGACAGCTAGTTGTGATGTAATAGATCATCGTTTCTGGAATGCTTGCTTCTGTAATATCATGTCAATACAGTGAGTAATTCTTATGTTCTGAAATCACAGAGCTTTCATGATTGGAAACATTAGTTCTTGCTTTGTGGTTCACAGGAATCGTTTTTCTTAGTTATGCTTGGATTTGCTCACATTTGGGGCCCATATAGTATGGCAGAATTGCAGATAAATTTTATTAGTTGCAATAATATGATGTACCTTGAAGAATTATGTCTGTCACAAACTGATAGATGATATATTTATCTGCAGCTATTGGTGGTGCAACAGGAGAGCTGCTTGAGCAAAATTCCCAAATCTTAACTCAAATTTCTTCAAATTTTGCTTCTTTCCAGGTGATCCTATTTGCATTATATATTTTTTTCATTTGCTCCTTTCGGCAGCAATTGGAGCTGTTATTTCACTTCTTGCATTTCATGACAATATACTTTGCATTTTGCATCTTCCTCGTAATGGAGTGATGTAGTCTTCCTCGTGAGGAGGACATTCTTATGGTTTTGTTGCAAAGAGATCTTTATTCCTTTGATCGAAGTTTTATGGTTCAATACACTTTCCAATATGCTAAAGGAGTTGAAACCACCATTTTTGTAATGTGAACATTATTTTTTTTATGAGTTAAATGAATCAAGTTGTCATTAAAGTTTAATTGGAAGGTGCCTCAATTTATACTTGAAGTTGCACATTCTTGAGTACTAACAAAGCACTCAAGTTCTGTTGATGGTGCAAAATCGATTTTAGTAATCTCCAACTATTGTCTTCCTACTTTCATTCAATCACGCTATAGTTGCTGCCCCCAGGACCCTTGTGCACAGTTTTCATCTTGAGGAAACTATTATCTGATAGATGACCTTTAGACATTGAGCAGAGATAAGTTGTTTCACTTATGAAGGCTATGCCTTTGTTCAAAAGAGAGTTTATAGTGACAGAAATATGGTACAGTCACTCAGTGACATGACATCAAATTTCATTGATTTGCTTTTAAATTGAGTGGTTTTACACTCTATTATTCTGTACAATATTCATGATTCAATAATCTGGAAAAAGAAAAAGATGAAGACTGATAATTTTCCTAGTGTTGGATGAATTACAGACAACATTCTGTATCCATTTCTTGCAGATACATGATAACATCAATCTTCTAAGCAAAACTCGGGACAACATCGTCTCAATTTTGAATGAGTAAGTTGTCACTATTGTTGAGATTTTTTTCATATAGGCATTTCTTTTTCACGATAGTTGATATCTGTTCTTAGATGTCTTAAGATTTAGTTTGTTTTTTGATAAGTGTATTTTAACATTCAGAGCTGGTAAGGCCCTTCTTATGCTGAATCTCCTGTCATCTATATTTATGTCTGTTATCATCTTCATGGAATTTTGTTTGTTAGGGATACATCAGGAAAGATGAGATCTTTTTCTTTATTATACAATCAAAAACTTGAGGTCCATAGTTGCTTTTCAAAATTGCTTTGGTCCTCTCTACTGTGGGATCTAATATTAGTTGAATTCCTGTTGAGTTAATAGAATTTAAGATTAAGCCATTAAGATGGCGGAGATTGGTTTTTAGCAGGATACCAAATGAAATTAAAACCAATTGAGAAGCTTGCAATCTAGATTCAGATCTGAGCTGATTAGTCCAAATATCTGAAAGTCATCGAACAATTTCTCTTTTGGTTTTCTGATGCTGCACTGGCTTTGTTTTGGTTTCCAAGCCTTTTCTACTGCACCATTATGACCTCATATAGCTATTAACTTCATTATCTAATTGTCACGCAAAATATAAAGGAATTGCATATGCAGATTCAGTGATTTTAGTAGCACTAGTAATACTGGTAGAGTTTTTGGTCTATGAAATATATTCAAGACAGTTCAAAATGTGCTAGATTCAGAAGGTTATCCTGTAAATATCATCCTTCTTTGCTACTGCAGAGGTAAGAACGTCTTTATGTCTTGGAGGTAGTTAAAAGATGATTGATTATCCATCAGGTCCATCACATGTTTATTCATCTGTTAAGAAATGAAATGCTTACATTTTGCCACTTATTGTTTGATTTGTCGAGGACTTTGATTGATGATTCTAACTAGAAAATTATCTTTAGCTTGAAAGATGTGCCGGAGATAATGAAACAAATGCCTCCACTTCCTGTTAAGATGAACGAAGAGCTCGCGAAATCCATCCTTCACCCAACATCCCATCAAATGAAATCATGATTCATGCTTACATCTGACCTTTGGACTCAACAACTTTGGATCTTGTGACGAATCTGCTGGTCTATTTCTTCAAAGTTCTGTTTGCAACTTCTAAGGATACTCGAGTTCCATTGTAGAGTGCAAAGATATGTTTATTAACCATTAACCTCTGTTGGTTGGCAGATCGGGTTTGGGGTACTGGGCCTCGTAGTATGTGAATAGGGGGAGAGAACTCTGAATTCGTAACTTATTTGAAGAAATATTACATGTAGATTTGTGTTCAATGTGAAAGGATATGCAGTTTGCATATGATCTTACTGTGAATCTTCTCTTCGATTGAAAATCTAGGATGCAGAATGTGGTTTCCGTAATGTTGAGAAACGTCATGTACATTGATTTTAACTAATTCAGTAAAGAGTTTCCACAGAGCCTGCATTAACAGAACTATCTTTTTCCGTGGAAAATAGAACTTGGGAATTAAAATATACTGGAAATTCATAATCAAGTTCACATGAAAAGGAGAATAGGTAAAAATTTATATGATACAAG
>JANKYE010000013.1:6822190-6835414 GCA_032467995.1 Erythroxylum dillonii
TGCAAATTTCTTTTACAGCTAATGTAATTTCGTTGATGAATTGATAGTTTCATTTGTGATAATAATAAACATAGTTAGTGACAATACCTTTTGTAAGAACCAATTTTCATTTTATGACGAAATGATGTTGACACGTTTTTATTAAAATATTAGTGACCAAAAAGCAATGGACACTGATAAAAAAAATTATTAGTGACAAATATTTTATTGGACCCCAAACTTTTCTTGGAAGCTAGAACTGTTAAATGAGAAATTGTTAGCAATTATTCATGTGTAAAGAAAAGGAGAATTCATAAATTTGAAATGAAATAGAAAAGATGGTTTAGATACAAGATGGGTTATATGTGAAATGTTGGAAGTTAAAAGCTGGAAAATGCAATTGAAACATGTTCATTTAATATGCTTTGGTGTTTTAGCCATAACTTTTGCTCTAGTTATTCAAATGAAATGATTCTTAATTTGTATTAAACTAGAGAAATAGGGCTACAAATTTTCAGATGAAATCGAGTTCTAATTCAGTCTCAAAGAATTTCAATTTTTGATGGAAGTTGAGCATAGAATCTTATTTTAGTATAAGAATAGTCTAAAAGTGTTTAGTGTATAACTTTCAGATTATCGAACCAAATTTAATGATTTTGGTGTCATTAGAAAATTGAGACAATGAGGAACATTTTTCTAAAAGGAAGTACTAGCAAATTCCTTCAATTACATGATTAGAAAAAAGGTCTTGATTTTTGGAAGGAGTTAAGCATGATTTTAAATAATTTTAAGATCTTGCTAGATTAATTATTTTATTTGGAGTTAATTATTATATTGATGTTGGTAGGATTTTTTAAAATATGGTTTAGTTGAATTAAGTAGTAAGAGTATATATGTATAAGGGCATTTTGGGAAGAACACTTAAGCATTAAGGTTATAAGGCATTGAAGGAAGGGCAAAGTGGTCATTGCTCAATTATTAATGGCAAAATTGTAATAAGAAATGTAGGTTGGCTTTTAAGGAAGAAGCAAGAATGAAAATTGAGAAGAAAAAACAAAGAAAAGAGAGGAGAGAGTTCAGTGGAGAAGAGGAGAAAGAAGAAAGAAAATGCTAGGTTTTAATTTTTCTAAGCCTTCAAGAGGGATTTTGAAGTTTGTTCAAGAAGGAAAAAGGAAGAGGGGGATGAAAGCTTCCATTAGAGCCAAGAAACTCTTCAATTGGTGAAGAATCAAGGTAAGTTAGATCTTAACATTTTGGATTTTTGAAAGGGTTTTGGTTTATATAGCTTAAGAAATGTGTGGGTTTAAGTTTTCTAAGATCAATTTTGGCGATTGTGACTTATGGGTTTCTCAATTTGGAATCATTATTGATTTGAAAATTTTGCCATTGTGAAGAAAATCAAGAGAGAGGCAAGAGGAGTAGAGGCTTTTTGAACAAGTTTATAAGCAAAGAATCAAGGTGGGTACATGTTTATAATAGAGTAAATAAGTCACTTTTGTTTTCTTTAAATCAAGGAAATTTAATGATTTAAATTGCATCATAAGTGTTGCATTAATTGTGTCTTGAATGAATTAAGAAATTGCTACATGTTTAACATGTGAATTGTGTGATGTTTATGAAAATGAGTTCTTTGAAAGGAACATGTGTTTATGAAATCATGTTTTTGGAAATTGTTTTCGAAATATCTCATGTTTATGAAAAATCAAGTTTCGATAAGTTCCATTTTGAGCAACAAGTTTGAAATACATATTATGTAGGTTTTGGTAGTGCATCCAAGAATTGTCATGTGCACGTTGACCAAGTTAAGGCTTCTCCCACCTGCCCGCTAGTGGTACGGAGCTCCTTCATGGACTCCCTCAAGTTTACGACTACACAGGACCATTATGTGGAATTGTGTAGTTTGTCATGTTTATGGATCTATCCAAACCATTTTTGATGTGCTTATGTGCTTATGATATATGAACAAGTTTGATGCATTCATGTTTTATCGTTTATAAATTTGACTACATGATAAGAATTTGAGAAACAAGTATTTTATGGATTTCAGCGAGAATTTTCTATAACAATGAACTTTTGAATGGTTTTGCTTATTTTTCCGTTATAAGCTATTACCCACAAGCTTTCAAGCTCACCCCACTCTCCTTCCCCTATTCAGGTGATAAGCAAGAGACCGAGTTAAAGAAAGTCAAGACATTACTCCAAATTTGCATGTTTTGTTTTGTTTTGGAGTAGTTGATGTGAAACAAGGCTTCAGTTGTATTTCGAGAATTATTGGGTTTTGTATCTTTTGTATATTGAATTTTGATATTGATGATGTAATGTGGCTTGGAAATGCCATTAAAGCTTTGTAAACTCTTATTTATGATTTTAATAACATATGAATTTATGTATGGATGATTGTCAAATTGGAATGTGAATTTGGGTCTAGATCAAGGTTGGATTTAAAATATGAATTACTTAAGGATGAGGTCAAGTTGGATGTAAGTACGCTTAAAGAAGTAATCCATGTGAGTTGATGAACTTTGAATATGAATTGCTATATAAATATAAGTGAGTTGCTATGGAAAAGAAAGAAAGAAATTATGAATGATGAGATGTGGTTGAATTTGAAGAGTCAAATGAATTGAGGTTGAGGGTTTGATGAATTCCAATTGGTAGTTGAGTTGTTATGAATGATATTGTAATAGAGGAAGTAAAGTTGGGAAGGTTTTGCAAGTTTTCACAAGGGTAAATTATGTGAACTGATTCAAGGGAAAATCTGGAATAATTTAGGTAGAACTGGTCAAAATTGTCTTCTTGGAAGTTGTAGATGATCTTTCTAGTTTTTCAGTGATATAAAGTTTGTAATTTTTGGATATCGAAATGGAAAGATTGAGTGTTACAAGATGTGAGGATGCAGGGAATATATGCACAAGACAGTTATGGAAAAGGATAAAAATTTATGAATTTGATGAATCAAATGAGATGAGATTTGAGAGTTTTATGAGATTAATTTGGTGTTTGAATTGATATGAAGTGATTTTGGCACTAGAAGAGTTGAATTTGGGAAGATTATGAGTGAATATGATGTTCGATTGAATATAGGAAGCGTTGGAGAGGCTTTGGAAGGAGTTTTGGGTCACCAATGTCTGTTTAATAGACTTTAGGTCCATTTAACGGACCTTCTCAGGTGAAAAAGGTTCCCCTACCTCACCAATGTCCGTTTGACGAACTTTAGGTCCATTTAGCAGACCTTCTCAGGTGAAAAATGGCTTTTAAGCCAGTCTATGTCCGTTAAACGGACATTCACAGGATAACTTTAGTAAATCACAATTTTTGACCCTTTTGGAGGCAAAATCTTGCTTTGTGGTCTCATAAAAGTTGTAGATCTCAAAGTCTACTTTCCAACCGTCAAGAACGAACTCAATAAGACATCTATGTTGAAAGTTATAGCAATCGCGCTAAGACATATTACTGCATGATTGAGGACTTAAACATGTTGGATTCTTTTAATCATAACTCCCTCATCCGACCTCCAAAGGAAGTGATTCTTAAAGCAATGGATTCCTAACATAGGTATCTATCTCTCCATAAATATTTGTAGCTTTTAGAGGTGAATGTTAAAAGTTTGAGGGAGAGAAAGTGAGGGGTCAGTTGGGAGAACATGATTGGGGTATGAACACGCTTTAGCTTTTTAAGTATATATTAAGCTGTAAAGCTCCGATTGAGATGATTCTTGCTTCAAATCAAACTAGAGACCTAGAGTTGCAATTTCTTTGAAGAAGTCAAATTGAAATTCTGGTTTGAAGATTTCCAAATTCTGTTCACAAATTAGGAGAAATGAGTTTGAGCACAGTGACTGATTTGTATGGGCACGCCATTAAACAAATTGTGAGGAAATTTTTGGGATGTTATGAGAATGAAGATGAACTGATGATGACTTATGAGAGTTAAATGCAATAACCCTTCAAGGTAATATGCACGCTCACGTCTTATGATGGTTTTGCAAGAGTTGGGTTCCAGAATCAAGCAAGATCCAACATATTTTGTCAGTATTTATAATTATTTTAGTGGCGATAATGTTGTAACAATAAAATAAAGTACTGTTACGACTTCATTCGTTATTACTTTATATTATTTGTGTCAACAAATTTGTCATTAAAATGTGAAGTTGTTGTGACCATATATTGTTGTCACACATCCCATATGTTTTAATTTCGATACTTTTGTCACATTATAATGAAGTATCGTTACAAATTTATTCGTCACTATTTTATATTATTTGTGTCGAAAACCTTGTCATACATAAATACAGTTGATGTGACCGTATAGTGTTGTCACACATTTGATAGATTTTGGTGTCGACAATTTTGTCACAATAAAATGAAATAGTGTTACGACTTAATTTGTCACTACTTTATATTATTTTTTATGATAAACTTATTACAAATATTTAAAGTTATTGTGACCATATAGTTTTGTCACGCATTTAACAAGTTTTAGTGTCAGTATTAGTGTTACAAAAGTTTTGCATAATTGTAAACATTTTTTAAATTAGTCACAATTTCATTAGTAATAGAGGTATTTGTGACGGGAGGTGACAACCTCAAATATTGAACACTATTAATAATAGTGACAAATATTACTGCTTTTAGTGATAACTTTTACTTTTACTAAAAATATAATTTCTTGTAGAGTGTGTATAAGGTCAGATATTTATTACGCTATTAGAATAGTAAGTAGATATCAATTAAACTTAGGGAAAGCACATTGAAAAATAGTAAAGAGTATATTGAGGTATCTAAAAGGTACTATTAATTATGCATCGTGTTGGACAACAACTATGTATACAAAGACATATAAATGCAAATTAGGGAGAATATTTAGATGAGAAAATCTACCTCTTTATTTGTTTTCTTAGTAAGAAATAATCATGTCCTACCTTATATGCGTAGAAATTAATTTATAGTATTTTTAGCACCAGTACAATACAATGTGTTCCGTAGAAGATTCTTGCTAATTTAGGATTCACTAAAAGCGAGACTGGTCTAGTAACAATCATATATGATAGTTAAGCAACAATCATTTATATTAAAGGCATCATATTTTAGTGTAAAACCAAAGATTTAAAGACCAAGTATAATTATATGAGAGATATAATTTTAAAAAAATGAAATATTGTATAAAGGTCATAAGGAAAACTTCAAGCTTTATATACGAAGTTAAGCAAAACTAAATCACTAGCATAATTGACTTCCATCAAAGAGTACTATCTACTTTTATTCCATTAAATTTGACACTATGATATTACACTAAACTAGAATTTTCCTAGATACATATGTTTAGCATGTCAAGCTAATAAGATTACATAGATATTGAAATATAATTAATTAATATTTCTCTCTCTATGTTCATTTAGTGTATTGTCATGTTCAAATACAAATATGAGTTGACATTGTTTATTAAGTAATAAGCATTACATAGTACTTTATTTTGAAATGTGTATATTTTACATGACATATTTTTGGTATGAATCAAAGAGTATGTCAGATAGATGAAAGATTGACTCTCTCATATAGGCAATCACCTCTAGTAATTATCAAGACTGGAGATAAGTTAGGTTTTAAGTTTGTTAACAAGGTGATAATTGAGAGCAAGAGCAAGAAAATTAAACTACAAATGTAGACTTAGATCATGAGTCTAAAGGAAATTAGTTTAGAGTGATCATATGGTCACTACAAAAGAGTTAATACCATAACATATGACTCTTAATATGTGTGCAAAAATGACTATGGAAAGGGATTAATGGAAGTAATAAAATCTCAACTTATTTTGTGTGAGACCTTAGAGGTTAAATGAGCCTTATAGTACCCTTAGCCTTATTCTTAAGAATTAAATTAAAAAGATTACTATTTTAGAATATTATCAAAAGATTATGTTTGATTTGATCTTATAAGACAATTCTAGTAAAGCAAACTAAATTCAATTTAAAAGAATTTAGAATAGAGAAAGGTCATTTTAATTGGTAATTTTGCATAAGAAAAAATGTGTGGCTACTAAATCTTAAGAAGAAAATTGAATTCATTTGTAATAAAATGAAGTAAATGAGATAAAAGGAGATTAAAATGTAAGATACTACCTAGGTTATAGTATCATAGATCTACTCAAAAATTGATTTATTAATCAAGATATCATATATTCTTAACAGATATAACAATAAGCTTTTGTCGTATGTTGATCACATGGGTTACATTAATCTAAAGGATAAGACAATAATCATTTTAAAGATCAATTAACTCTCACCCAAGTGGAATTCTATACAAAACCAATATCTTCTAACTTGTGGAGATAAAGAACTTATTCGTAAGTGATTAATTTCTATGATATATGTATATATAGAGAGAGAGGCGACTGCATTAGAAAGGATGAAAAATAAGTTGTTTAATTATTACAAGAAGGACAAATAAATTAGGCTAGTAAAAGACTATTTTCTCATCCACATCCTTGCTCCTAACACCACACTAACAACGAACAAGAGAGCAAGAACAACAGCATAACCAGCATTCCAGCTACGTCCCTCCCCACCCAAATGGATACCGTAGAACACATTTGCTACGGCCAATATCATTAGAACCCTTCCCAGGCTATGGTGATACCAATTCCAATACCGTCTCACTTTTGATGACACTTTGGGACGCGCCAAAATTGCCATAACCTACACAACATGCACGAGGCGCAGGTGTGATCATATGACTTCAGTCTGATAATTTTTTTTTACACTAACAGTAATGCATACCTGAAGGCAACCTAGCACAAGAATGAAGATTCCAATGGCTTTGTGGGTAGAGACACGAGCGCTGATGCGATTTTGCAGGACAAGTCCGCATATGACACCCACCACGCCGAACACAAATCCAATCGATTGAATGCATGCATGGGCATAGAACCAAAGAGGATCCCACTCCCTCATGAAGCTGCCCACCATTGCTCCAATTAGCATCAAAATTCCCCACCCAACCATGTTCAGGACTCCATGACCCCTCCTTAGGCTTGTGTACGAGCTTTTCACACTACTTTGCCCTGCCTCGTCATTATTTATTTTAATGCAAACATTATTCTACTACATTAAACTAAACATGTTTGTATGACAAGTAACGTGGCGTCACGACATCTTTGTATGACAAGTGATAATGTCGTGTTTGACCAATCCACACACATTTAACTATTTGCATAAAATATGGTAATAATACCGCATTACTTCTCCACCATCCCAAACGAAAATAAATAAAAGCAAACACAGCTATAGAACACGTTCTTTTGCTTACCTGTAACATAATTCAAGCCCACTTGCACTTTGTCCCGGTGCTCCCTCAAGCTGTAGGATGGCGCCGACGGCGAAAAATTTGAAGGTCCGACGGAGAAAATCAGCCGCGACGAGGGTTGCGCGGTGTTCAACTGAAATGCTAAGTACAGTCTTGAGGATTGCGATAGGATCGTTGAAGAGTTAATATTCAAGTTGCCCTGATCAGGAACCACCTGGGTCGGAGTTTGGCCGCCGAGATAATACTGTTTGATTACTCCGGTTCCATCTGTCGACGAAACCCATCCTACGACGGCGCTGGACCCCACCATGGAGCCGGTGACAGAGAACCCCATAGCTACATAGGAATTTGAATCCGGTGCTGACAGGACAAAGTTCCACGTATCTGACGAAGCCTGCGAGTACTGAAAAAAAGTCCGAGGAAGGATACCCGTTAGCCGAAACATACATGCATATCTGGATATACAAAACTAGATACAGGCTATATGACATGTTTCACTTACTCTAAGGATATAATCCTCGGAGCTCCAAACGGAAATGCAGTGGAGAGAAGACTGATCGAAGGGCAAGCCACTGAGGTTGAGATTAGAGAAGCAGGAGTCGGTTTGTGCGCTTGCGATGTTGGATAAAGGCCATAAAGCGAAGAAGACGGTTAAGAGGGCAGTAGACGTCTTCATCTTTCTCTGCGTCTCTCGCTAGGTTTCTGGATCTCTCTTTCTCTAATGGTTTGTAGGGGGTTGGTGATGGTTGAAGTCGTGAAGCAATGTATTAGGTGATCGTGAACTGATTAATCATCATAAGTTGCAAGAAAGTTGTTGAAGTCTTCTCTTTTTAGATGTATTTTAAAACGAAGTAGTTATGATAGTTAGAGTTGAAGGGCTGTAAGATGAGAATATAGTTATTCTATCTAATATTACTCTGTCTTATTCTTTTTTATAGAATCTCAACTATTTATTTTACGAAACTTATACAAGTTTTATGTGGGACTCACATAAATAAATAGCTGAGATTTATTGAACATAATAAAACATCGTAATATTGGATAGAAGATCTGAACTCATAAAAAGATTATAAATTATTCTGATCGGCTGCTTACTAAATAATAACAAATATAATACTTAAAGCATTATTATTTAAGAACAACAAAGCATCATATATGTAGTTACTTTATACATATATATATATATATATTTGCAAGTAATTATTATTTAGAAACCTGTAAAATAATTACGAGCCACGAACTCATCTCCTAAAATCATATAATATCAAAAAATACCAAGGAAAAGTATATTATTATTTCATTTGATGATGATGATAATTTATAAAATGGTGCACAATTATTTGTTTCCCTTGACGTTGAAATGCATAAATTGTTAAGTCTTGATCCTGTACTTTCTTTTTCTGGTATAATTCTTAGTTCTAATTTTTTAAGAAGAGAGACTCACTTTGTATTCAATATTAAAAATTATGTTGACGTGACTAAAGGCAACTTGAGGACACATTGGTAAATTTTTTATATAATTCAACCTTTTATTATATAATGTTTTGAATGAACATAGCGCACGAAGTTAAGTTCTACTCTATTTAAGCTTAATTATATTAGTTTCTACCATTAGTAATTAATTATATTGATAAGATTTGAAAACTATTTTTAACTTGTCATTCTACCTTAGACAAAGGTTTCCAAAATTAGTACTAATTGAGAACATTACAATATTCTCCTTAATCATTTCAGGGTGATAAATCTTATATTGATCACTTAACTATTTTCATATAATTTATGTTATATCTATTCTAATGACTACCAATTAAGCTAACATTGACTAGGATAGCTAATAAGTAGTATCAAAATATAGCAATTCCTAAAGAAGTTGAGATAGTTAAAGATCTCAAGTTAAAGTATCACTTATACAATTATCACAATAAGAATATTTATATATATACAAGTAATCTTTCAAATGGAATTTTTATATCGGGTTAGTTCAGCAAACTTATTCTTTAATAAGCACTTACACATTTTTTAAATATCTCTATGTTTTGTATATAAAATTGACTATTTCCTTGATAAGGAAGAAATATAACATACACTAGTCTTTGCACTATATTAATGTTCAATCTCAATAGAACAATGACTAGGAACAACTTAGGGATAATATTTATTGTAATATAAATCTCATAATTATAATCTAATCATAATTTCATTTATAATGTAAATTTATCCATAGTCTTTATTCAATTAATTAAATAAATATGTATAATATAAACAATTCCTTTAAATAATTATGTTACAAAAACTACAACCAATCGATTAGTTATAGGGTATAAACCAGCTTGGATATGTTAACAAAGGTTGAAACATTTTTGCCTGTAGGTGTTATGAACAGTTTGAAGATCATGTAGTTATTTTAGCTCATTCTAAAATTTTCTTATTTTATTACCTCCTCTACCTTTATCAATAACATAAAAGTTAAATACGTTAGATTCTTTAAACTTAAATGCTTTTCTTAAAAAAAGACTTTTAAAATTTTAAAATGTTACTATTTATATCTTATATTTTAAATTATTCTTATAATTAATCCAACTATCATTTAAAGATTACAAATACTTTAAAATTTTAAAACATTATTTTGTAAGCCTTGAATATTGACATAAAGGTTAATGAGATAAAGAATGACATCTAAAAGACTCAATGTAGTGTTATTTTATAATTAAAATAAAATACTTAACATGAAGTTAAGAAACTATGTTTCATATTTGTTATTTTATCCCCATCAAAAACTAAGATTATATTAGATTTTATGTATCATTACTTTATCAATGCCCCTGATAACATTTAGATCATATGGTAATTTTTAAATAATTTTAATACTTCTAATGATTTAGTAATTGAAGGGTAGATTGTGAAAACATTTTCATAGTAAGAAAAGAAAATTTTATCAGTTAATTTTAAGAGCTAAGTTGAAAAAAATTAAAAGTCAAGAGAATCTTATGTGTTAAAAGCAATAAAAGACTAAAAATGTTAAGTATGTTAACTTCTAATAAATCTTAGATTTGAATATGAAAAATGTTGGTAAAAATAAAATAGTAAATTGTCAAATTAATAATTTTTGTTTGAAATAATGAATTAAACATCTTTGAATATCTTAATAACCTACATTTAGTTTATAAAAGTTAATTATAACCCTTAACATTATTGTGGTTGTTGTTGTTGTTGTTGTATTTAAGAAAAGTAAAAATATATCTTGTTTGTCACTAAACTTAAAAAACATTGATGATAAAAAGGTAATAAGAAACTAACTTGCAAATTAAAATAGAAACATCTAATTATCCCTAATATTTAACATCAATTCCTCTTAAGTCATATTTAAAGCATGATTTAAGGGTATACGTAAAATAACAAGAATAAAAGGGGACTAGTTTCTTAGGAAGAAGTTGGACAATGCATTAGTGAATGACAAACGACTTAGCAATTTCCCAACTTCTTTTAACAATCACTTCTTCTCGTATTCCTTTCCCACTCTTATTTATAATATGTTTAATTCTCAGAAAATAAGTTGTCCCTTCAATTCAACAACTTTGTTTTAGAGAGAAGGTTTTGAAAAGGTGATTATAAGGGGATTGAACCATGACGTAAACAAATTCAAACTATATATTTATATAAAGAAGTTGAAACACATACAAAATGAGCTTAAGAGTCCATAAAAAGCTAGATTTCTAGATACTTTAAAAGCACTTAGTGAAGCCAAAGACAAATTGAACAAAGCTAAAAGTCCCCTATATAAATCACCAAAGACTGGAACTTGATAAAAGCTAAGAAGATTATAACATGGGTTTATAGTCAGGTGGTAAAGCATAACTTAGCATAATTAAACAAAGATCTAAAGTGTTATAATTGAAAGAAAGAGATAAAAACACCATATATTTTTTTTACAAATCCTTACTTTTTAGAAGAAGCACAAATGGAATAATAGCATTGGTCAATCAAAGAGTCTTTTGGATAAGTATAGTTGATGAGATCCAACAAGAAGCTTACTCATTCTTTGGTTAGACTCTTCGTCGCCTTTAAAGCTAAGGGAGCTTTGTCTCCTTTAAATGTAAACAAGGCATCTAAACTAGACACATTAAATGCATTCTTCTTTCACTAAACCTGAAACCATACCAAAATTTTATGATTGAAGCAGCGCCAGAAATTTTAAACTCGAGAAGAATTTTGAAAGAGGAAAATAAGAAATTTATTTACCTTATTGCCAACATACATTCTCCTAGTTTAATGAGAAACCATAGACCAATTTCATATTGTAACATAATCTAAAAATTATTTTGAGAATGTTAGCAAATAGGTTGAATACTAACATTGCTCAAATTATTGATTTCTTACATGGTTCCTTCGTAAAAGGAAGATTAATACCTGATAATATATTGTTGGTTCATGAAATTCTTAAAAATTATAATAGGAAAGCTCTTAGGAAAAATTATGTAATCAAAAAAGACTTTAATAAAGAATTTGACTCATTGGATTGGGTTTTTTTATAGAAAGGTATTAATAATTAAATTAAGCCTCAAAAGGCACTCAAAATGAGAGTACTAGTACATGAAAACTAGGAAAGTACAAGAAAAGTAACTAACCACAAGCTACAAATTTAAATAACATGACGATTTGAAATTAAATTTATACTTCCCAGTGAGATTTAAGAAAGTGAAGGTCCAGTCCCTCATGTATGTGTAAGCTAATATGTGTCCTATCCTTTGCATTAAAAGGTTACCAAACTACCAATTAGGGATGCTTGTATCACGAAAAATTTGAGCATTTCTTTCATGCCACACAACTGTCACAAGAAAAGATAAGGAAATGCAAAAACATCATTTAGTAGTTCTATTATGGTATCTCATATCATCGCTCAACTACTTGAGTTGGCTTAGATTTTATGGAGCTTCAAAGATTAAACATCTACACAATAAACCTTTCTAAGCATTGGACAAATAGCTGCACTCAAAAAATGAATGATTAGACCTTTCTTCATCACTTTTATGAATAATGCACCAATTAGCAAGGTGTTTGAATTTCGCAATTCTATGAAGAGTTGATAGCTTATTCAGCATAGCCACCCACACGATTATAGAAGCATGAGGAGGATGATGATCAAACCAAACCAAAATTTTCCTGTAGTGTTGGTAAATTTCCAACAATGATCTTTCTACAAGATGAGTTGGTCAATCTTTCGTCAGCATTATTTCTCCATATTACATATTCCTCATCTAAAGTAAGAAAATTCTAACTAATTTCTTTCTTTAACTCTACAGGTATACTAGCAATTGTGATATAATTCTTCTTAATGAGAGCTTGAGCTACTGAAACCTGTAAGTCCAAAAAGGATTTAAGAGGTTCTACTACTTGTAGCTCAATCAGAGGCCCAACAGATAATCAATTTTTAAACTAAAGAAGTTGTTCTTCCCATTTCCAATTAGATGAATAAAATGATGTCTCATTTTGTTCCTCATCCTCATAATGGACTTGAATGTAGTAGAAGCAAAAGAATCAGCTTTGAATTCCCACAATCACTTATTGTTTAAAAAAAAGTCTGTATCCACCTACAACACAAAGATTGTTTATCTGTAATCCACCTCCATAGTCTCTTCATAAGGAAAACAATATTGAGTGATTAGAGAGACCTATTGCCAAGCCCTGCTTGCTTTCTAGAAATACAAACATCTTTCCACTTCATCTTGTTGGATTTATGTAAATATAGTGCCCTGGAAAGCAAGTGTATTTATATGTAACTTTATCTTCTTCAGTTACATTTTTGTAATGAAAATATTTATTATTAATAAAACAAAAGAGTTTAGCTTTTATGAGCATTATATGTCTAATCATAAGGTACTAAGATTCTTTTGTAAGTAATATACGTATACATAGAGATGTATGGGAAATATGTATATTATAAGAA
>JANKYE010000013.1:6843075-6857544 GCA_032467995.1 Erythroxylum dillonii
ATGGTCCCACATACAATTCCAAAATATTAAACCCAATAGCCCAAGCCCATGAAATCAGCAAATTTCGGTTCTGAAAATCGACCGGTTCGTCACTTGACAATTTTTTCGGTCCGGAAAATTCCAGAAAAATTCCTATAATTCCCGAAAAATGTAAAACACACAATAACTCAGTCCAATAAATTTTCCAATCACAATTACCATGTTAATCACAATAAAATTTCATTTAGGCCCAATACCAGGAATTAATCATGAATGCATGTACAGTTAGTTCATGTGCGCAATTTCACTGTTCACCAGTACCAGTATGTATGAACAATACTAATTAATCCCTATCAATCTCATCCTATGCCAATTTACTATTTTACCCTTCCCGTCAGGGGTGGGATGTTACAATGATAATTGGTCTGGACAAGGTCTCCTGCTTAACAACCCACTAGCCAGAACCTTATTGGGAAGATTCCCTAGGAATGCTAAGCTTAAGGATATCCTAGCAGAAGGAAGATGGTTACTGAGCATGGATGAAACTAGATTATTACCCATCCCTCAGCTTCGCAGGACTGGAGGAAAGGATACCTTCTTTTGAAAGGGGATCCTAGTCTCTGATATTACAATGTAAGTAGCTAACAAATTGATGGAGGGGACATTGACTCGGGTGGAGTGGGTTTCGATGGTTTGGAACCGATTTCTGAGGCCTAAAACCAGGTTTTTGCTATGGTTAGTTATGTTGAATAGACTCAGTACTATGGACAGGCTTCCATTCCTTAACTCTTCAAGGATGTGCATTTTTTGTAATCTAGAGGAAGAAACTAGGAATCACCTTTTCTTTGAGTGTAACTACTCTACTGGAATCTGGACTAAGATTCGCAGGCTATGTACTGAAGCCCAGTTGTCGAACAAACTCCATGATATTCTGTTGGAGCTGCCCAACTAGCTATTTCTCAATTTGACCGAGCAGTCATCCTCATTTCAGTGGCTACCTGCTCTAAAGAACTCTGGAGGGAAAGGAATCTACAAAGATTCCAACAGAAGATTACCCCCCAACCCTCTACCCTAGAGCTTATCACAACATGCATCAGAGAGCAACTAATCTCCACCCAGCTGCACACTAGGTGTAGTAGGGGCCTAGCTCTCACCTGGAGAGTCTAGTCTCCTACATGGCCGATTTCTTAGACCGGTAGTCTCAAATCGGTAAACTCAGGGGAGGAAGGCTTTGATACTAACCTGTTGATCATCCAGCTGCCATCTTTACGCTTCAGTCCGACGTCGAGCTCTAGTTAGCCCACGCAGGGATCTCGTCCTCTCCTTCGGTCTTCCTGCAGTTTCACCAATCTTAGTCAGCTCGGAGAAGTACCCCCAGTCTTTGTTCTTTTATCACTTACCGTTGGATCCTTTCACTGTGTGCGGTAGCCAACAACGCCTCTAAGGGCGCCACAGTTTCGTGCCCTAGCCAGCTCCACTATTTCCTTCTTGAGTAAATTTTGGATGGGTTGTGAAAGTTAGATTTGTTTTGCTCTAATTGTGTTTTCCCTTTGTTCACAGCTTGGTCCGATTGATTGTTTTCGCTTGCCCTTACGTCATGTCGTTTGCAGCCGGGTCAGTTGAGCTTGTAATGTTTTGGTTTTGTACTTAGGACATGTGGACTTTGTCTCTTTTATATTTTATTCAATTCTTTTTTAATTTTTCAAAAAAAAATACTAGGCAAATAGTGTGCAAGCTTGGAAGTTTAGAATAAAGGGAATGAAACAAGAGAAGGTGAAATGAACTAGGGTTGAATGCTTTGTTAAAGACAATCATTGCCCCATCTCTTTATTCGGTAAGATTTAGATATTAAACCTTCCAATTTTGTTGTGAAATCATTTCCCTTAAATAATAATAACCAATATCACTTTGCTCTTCAAATAAGTTGAAAATAGACAGAAAAGAAGAAGAAAGCACGCAGGGTTACACTAAGCCTCTAATTTTATTATTTTATCTTTTTAAAAAACAAAAAATCATCATATTTTCCTTATAATGGACCAATCACTCTCCAAGACGGAGTAGCAGTGCCTCCTCTTTTTAAACATTCACCTCTTCCTCTTCCTCTTCCTCTTCCTCCCTCCCCTATTCTCTCTCCATGATTCTCCCTATCATTTCTACACAACCTTTCCACAATTAGATCTAAAAAACCACAAATTCACCAAAACACCCCTCATCGGAAAAGAGAGCACAGATCCGGAACAACGCAGCTGCCTAATCCATGGACGATTTTCCAGGTCTCCTGGCACGTGATTTCGGCTACAAGCCCCAAGGCAAATCCGCTCCCATGGCTCCGCCGCGGGGTGGGGGCGGATCCACCCACCAATCGTCCTCCAGTCCCGTCTTCGACGATCACGACCGCGGCGCCGATGACCTCCTCTTCAACGACGTCTTCGGTGGACCGCCCAAGTTCTCTGATTCTCGCGGAGGTGGCGGCGGAGTTAGGGGGGACACGCCCACCACGACCTCTTCTGCTTCGTCTACGGCTTTCAATTACGATTCTATATTCAAGGACCAGAATGCAAAGTCGTCGTCTTTGCCGGTTTATGATAAGCCGGTCTACGATGACGATATTTTTGACGGGTTGCCAGGGATTAAGACCGCGTCTTTCGGTGATGCTTCGTCGGTGAAGGTTGACGATGTTTTTGCTTCAATCGGGAAATCTTCTTCGCCTAAGCATAAGTCGCTAAACAGTTCTTCGGCGTTTGATGATCTGCTAGGAAATTTAGGTAAAGGACAGAAGGAATCAACGAGAGAGAATGCAAAAGGACATAAAGATTCGCCTGCTTTTGATGATCTGCTCTCTGGATTTGGTCACAGTACTGCTCCCAATTTAAGCAGGTATTGATCGGCAAATAGTGCCGACGATGTTATTAATCTGCATGCGAATGGTGAAATTTGTTGTTGATCCTGTTAGATCAGTAAATTAAGTACCTCATCTTGACATGTCATCGAGATTGCATCTAGGCATTTGCTTGCGAAAATGTTGTTTAGATATATTTGAACTTTTTAGATATTTTTGTTTCGTGACCTGAATTTGAAAATTGTGTATAATGTCTCAACAGAGAATTTACCATGACAAAAGTATGTCTTGTCAAATGGAGTGACTACTCAAATCGCTGTTTGGACTTGTGCTTGCGTAATTTTAGTATGAACTACGCTGTGATAAGTTCATTGTTTTATCCTTTTTGTACTTTCTTCTGAGTTGGAGTTTTCCATGCCTCTCACTCTAAATTTCCATGATCCTATTTTGTAAATTGTAGCACTTGAGCCTTGATACACTGCACTTGACAAAATAAAGTATGGACATTAGTATTCATCTAGTTACTAATGCAAGAAGGTATTCCTTTTAATTGTAGTCTTGAGAGGCTTTTCATGCATTGTACTAGTTCATTTGTGCAATTTATTTCCTGTTTCTCATTACCCCCTCCCATTCTAAAATCATAAAGATTCTATTTGAATATGAGTTTATTTGTGAATGACCTTTTCTCCTCCAAGTTATGTAATCTAAATGTGGTTCGGAAACCAAAGCAGTCCAAGAGTTTTATTTTGGATCTTCAACCATTTTAACTTTAGTCTACAAGCTAATCATTTAGTTTAAGATGCTTGGAATGATTGCAGAATAGTTAATTTCTTGTTTTAAATAAAAGTATGGGTTGATAAGTGGCACACTATCCTCCACAGGTCAGGTTCTGAGTTTACTCAAACCCAAAAACCATCTTCTAATTCAGCCAAAACAGCATCCAGTTTGATGGAAGACCCCTTTGTAGTATTAGAATCAACTTCTGTGCCTTCACCTTCTTCCTCAGGGTTGTTCGGTGATCCATTGGAAGAAATTAGCAGATTCAGTACCTCTGGAAGCACAAAAGTTGACAATTTATCTGGAACAAGGGGATTATTTGATGAGATAGATCCCCTAGATAAACTTGGTAAATCTGTACCTCCAGTTTCACCCAAGAACAATGAGAGGTGGAAGGATAGGAGCCCTCTAAAGAGTGAACAAAGAACGGGGGGTAATTATTCTCCGAATATTAAGGAAATGGTTGACAAATATCCTGTGGAGAATGCTGAGGGAAAATCATTTAAGAAGTCAAATGAAGATTTGCAAGGATTTCATGAATCTGTGTTTGATATGCCTCCTTCTAATCCCTTTAATAAATCTTCTAGTCAAACTGTATATCCACCACATGCAAATGTGAGTCACGAGGAAATATTTACATCTTCTGGACCAGAGGAGATCTTAGAATCATCTGATGATGCATGGCTAATAGTATCTGAAGTTCCTCTTCTCACTCAACCTATAAATGCCCCACCTCCTTCAAGACCTGCTCCTACAAGACCACCTCGGACCTCAAATTCAGAGACAGGTTCCTTTTCTTCTGCACATTCAAGGAAGAAAGTTAACGATCATGCTTCCTTCCCAAATTCCAGTCCATATGCCCAAAGCAATGCTGGAAGAAGTTCAGCAGCCTCTCAAATTGATGAACTTGAAGATTTTGCGATGGGTGGGATCCACAGCAACAATAATGAATATCCTGATACTTCTTCTGGGGAGGATGCTGAAGCCAATTTCTCTGCTGCTGCTGCATCTGCTGCTGCAATGAAGGAGGCTATGGATAAAGCTGAGGCTAAATTCAGGCAAATGAGGGAGAGGGAGTATTTAAAGGCTGGTAGAAGCAAAGAAGCAATTCCACTGGAAAGGGACATACAAGATGCTCAAAATAGAGAATTAAGAGAGAGGCAAGAGAGAATAGAACGTGAGAGGCAACATAGGGAAAGGGAGGAAGAAGAGAGAGAACAGAGCAGGCTTGAGAAAGAGAGGGAGAAAGCGCGTGAAATTGAGAGGGAGGAGAAAGAAAGGGAGCAAAGAAGACTTGAGAGAGAGAGAGAGCGAGCAAGAGAGGCTAGACAGGCTGTAGAAAGGGCCACTAGAGAGGCACGTGAAAGAGCAGCTGCTGAAGCTCGCTTGAGAGCCGAAAGAGCTGCTGTAGAAAAGGCAGCTGCTGAAGCTCGAGAGAGAGCAGAAAGGGCTGCAGTTCAGAGAGCGCAAGCTGAAGCACGTGAAAGGGCTGCTGTGGAGGCAAGAGAAAGAGCAGAAAAGGCAGCTGCTGAAGCCCGTGAAAGGGCAAACACAGAATTAAGAGAGAGAGCTGCAAGGGTCAGTGCTGAGGCTCGTATGAGATCTGAAAGAGCTGCTGTGGAAAGAGCTGCAGCAGAGGCACGAGAAAGAGCTGCAGCGGAGGCTCGAGAAAGAGCTAGGGCAAACCAACAAAAGGATGAAAGTGATCTTGAATCATTCTTCAGTTCTCGAGCAAGCAGTGCACCAAGACCTCGGGCAAGCACTTCGGTTAGGACAAAATGCTATAGATATTTGTTTCATCCCGCAAATTTTGGTTTAGTTGGAGCGTGATAATTTTTTGAACTTTTATTGCAGGACCCTTTCTTTGATACCCAGGGCAAGGGGGGCGCTGAAGTAGCTAAAAGGACATCTGCTGGAACTACAGCTAACATGCGTAAAGCATCTTCAACTGCCAATGTTATTGATGATTTGTCCTCAATATTTGGAGGTAGATGAAGTTTGACTTTCAACCTTTGCTTATGATTGTGTAATTCTCTGCTTGAATTGTCTGAATTTGTTAGCAGCAGCTACTGCATCATCGGGAGAATTCCAAGAGATTGATGGGGAAAGTGAAGAAAGGCGTAGAGCCAGGTTGGAACGCCACCAGAGGACTCAGGAGCGAGCAGTATGTAGTTGTTCTGAGATGATATTTTTGTTCATAGTTTATTTTGTGCCATATGATTAGCGTGAAGCACTTGCACAGGCATTTCACTTGTTTTAATTTGTTGAGTTTGTTTGTCCAGGCAAAGGCATTAGCTGAGAAGAATGAACGGGACCTTCAAGCTCAGAGGGAACAAGCAGAAAGACATGTAAGCCTATTATATTGGGCTCCTTGCTTTATGTACATCTGTGTGACAATTCACTATGAAGTTGATAAAGCCCAACTCTATTTATCGGGAAATGATCCATAGATGAACCATGTTGAACTTTAGCTTGGCTTTGAGGTCCTTGGTTATACTGAAGAAAAATATATAAACATATATGTCACCAAAATATGTTATTGTTCTGCTGAAGTTTATTTGGATTATGTCAAAATTAAGAGTTAGAAGCAAATTATGGTTGTTAAAAGCCTACTATAAATCATATAACAGGGTATTCACATGTTTGAGAAATTATTTATCTTGTGTTTAATCTGGCTTGGAAATCCATTAATGAGTTTTCATGGAAACAGTTCATTTCTGGATTCATTTTGTCTGATATTGCTCTATGTCGGATCTCAGAGGATTGCTGAAACTCTAGATGTTGAGATAAGGCGGTGGGCTGCAGGGAAAGAGGGAAACTTACGCGCTTTGCTATCAACGTTGCAGTATGTGCGTATCTGTCTCTCACAATTTTGATATCACCTGCACAGCAGTTCTTAAACAGAATAATTCTGTGTTTAAAATCTGCAATTGCTCCGACAGTACTTTTCTGTTAGAAATGCTGATATTGTGGTGTATTAAACATTTTATTTAAATATTGCTAAAGAATTTAGGCAACCAATATTTGAGTTTATAACGTGCATAATAGATGAGATTGCTTTTGACCCAAGTGCATATATAAGTTGTTAATGTGAAGTTTTGGCACTTAATAGGTTTCTACTGTGCATTACGAAGTCTTGTGGTTTGTCTTATCTTTTTTCTTTTTTCTTTGGATATTCTTTTGTTGGCATTATTAATTTCCATTGAAATTACAGGCTAATATTTGTCTATATAATGACCAGGTGCTCTGGCCTGAATGTGGTTGGCAGCCTGTTTCTTTGACCGATCTAATTACTGCTGCTGCAGTTAAAAAGGTTTATAGGAAGGCAAATTTATGCATCCATCCTGACAAAGTCCAACAAAAGGGTGCCAATCTTCAACAGAAGTATGTTGCTGAGAAAGTGTTTGACTTGCTTAAGGTATTTGACCAATTTTAATTGGTACCACAAGTGAATTTATCTTCCAACTCTTACATTGTGGTCTGTCGTAACTCTTACATTGTGGTCTGTCGTAATAACTGTTCAGTTGGTTATGTCACATTGGGGTCTACTAATGGTAAGTATTCTGTGAAAATAGGAAGCATGGAATAAATTTAATTCAGAGGAGCTCTTTTAAGCATCCCGAAATTAATGCGTGGCCAAAAATTAGCTCTACGCTATTCATTTGTGAATGGAACTATGGAAGTGGAAAAATCTTGCAACAGATGGGTTCTCTTTCCTTCTGCAGTTGGCCGATTTAGTTGATGTCTCTTTATACCATCAGTTAAGTGGGTGTTGGGAGGTATTTTGGTACAGCTATTTAGGTGCAGAAAGGTGAATTTACTTGGATGTGTTGTAAACTAGTGGTCCTCGAGAGCATATGGCAGAAATTTGCAGTTGCTGCTGTTTGGAATGGCATCAAGCATCGTCACGTTTAGTTACCTGAGCCTACTCGGAATCCGGGAGGAATCTTTTATGTTTTTTCCCCCCTTTTTTTTATGCTTGTAATTCTTTATTTCATAATTATTCTTTTGGTGGGTAAAGCATGGCATGTTGGAGAAATTAAAAAAAAAATGTCGGTTGGTATCTAAATGACAGACATTGGCTTTGTATTGATTATTGAGCAAGTGTAACTCTGTGAATTCATACATATAACTCTTTCTATCTTTCTTGTTGGTTTTGACTACGAGCATAAATACCATGCCTGCATTTTTCTTCCAAAGATAACTCGCCTCTGTGCGTTTGGGGCAGAAGAGGAAAAAGAAGGGATTATTTTAGGCACATAACTTCCTGTTTTTTGTGTAAAATGAATCTGATGGTTTAACATGATTTTGGTATAGTCTCACGATCGGTGAGTACAATTGCAAGCTTATTCAGCATAGTTATGGAACAACTGAAGAAGTTGGCATTATTTACTGAAGTTATAAAGTTAGCTAAATTGCAATCATAAGAAGATTTGTGTGAACCTTTAAGTTTTCAGGATAACTAATCCAAAAAGGAAAATTAACTTTAGACAAATTTACGAGTTAACATGTATTTTCCTGAATATTTGTCTTATGTTTACTCAAAGCTGATTGATTGTTTCTGTTACAACAACCTGTTACTTCACAAATATCTTCCATAAGGTAACCAAAACAAGGAGGAATTGAATTTTCCGTCAAGCTGAATCTAATTTACCATACCCCCTTTCTTGGAGCACGTCAAACATGGCAATACTAATCTTAGCTGGAGATTCAACCACCATCACATAAACTTCCCTTGGAATCTTGATTTTGTCTCAGTTTGTACCCTTTCCCTCAGATAAAATAGCTGCATATAGACAATGGTAATTAGTTTGGATATGATCCATGATTCCCAAAGCAACTAAGAGCATAAAATAACATGAGCTTTTGGAATATGGGATATGATACAAAACTCGAAAAAAATTTGTGAAGTGTGATCATAAGATAATACCTTCGGGATGACCCAATGAGAACTCTAAGTCACAAATGAGAGATTGAACCTCTACCTATCCTTGCTCTAGGCTCAAGCTGTCCTTTATGTACAATCAAAGACTTTTATCAAATAGCCTAAAGGGGAATTAATTAATTATATTTTAATTAATTAGATTGTAATTATATTTAATTAAAAAAAGAAGAAGTAAGTCACATGCGTGACAAGAAGTCAAAGACTGTTACGGTGATGCTTATCCCTTAGTCGGGAATGAAATTTATTCTTCTCATATTTTAGGGGTATGGACTAATTCCCAAAAATCATATATGAAAATATTGTTCTTATAATCATAATATAAAACCAACCACCTATTATTCATTCCATACCTATTAATTTATTCCCAAATCCATGAACCAAGCACCCCCTTACTATTTGATGACAATTATTTAATCTCTATAAGTTCTTATGTGTATTTTGAAAGTGGAAATCATATAATTTCTACCCTTGAGTCTTGCTAGAAACTTAATGTTATAAGTAACTTGCATATACTATTGAAATAGCCAACAGAGTTTTCCAAGCTCTTAAGCTTGTATTTTTGATGCAATATTAGCTGCCTTCTTAGGTTGTCTTTTAATAATTTTATTATATCTGACTGCCATTTAGCTAATATTGTTAAAGCATATTAGGATGAAATGTTTGAGAAAGATTTGGGGGCTTTTTAAATGAATGGATGAGCAAAGCATGGTATCACGTTATAAACAATTCCAATAACGTGGTATTTTGTTTTCTTTCATGTTACTTCAGGATTTCATGTAAGAAATATGCCTGATGTTATGACCCATATTTTCTGTAGGTCAATATTAAACTTGGTTTAGGGTATTCATAGTTTAATAGTATATTAAATGTTAACCGTTAATTTAGTACTTAATGGACGTACAAGATTTAATGTAAACAAAGAAGTATATATAAACCAATCCTCTCTTTACCCTAATTAAGTACAGAAAAAACAAACACAAAACGAATATATTTATGTATTGGGTTATCCATCAAGCTATCGTACAGAAAGAGGGTTAAGAGATAGAAACTAGTTTGTGATTGTTGAAAGCTTTCTCTCTACATCATGACGAATTATGCTCAAGGTAAAAGATTTATTCGCTTCATCTATGTGGTTATTATTACATTCAAGATCTGAATGAGCATGAATGATTTACGTATGATTCATGATTCATGTATGATTTATGTCTTTGGTGTTTGATTATTAAGAACGAAAACTTATAAGTGGTATCGAAGTCATAGATTTTGAATAGATAATAATCCTTATATTATTGATTTGATGATTGTTTCAATTATATTAACATTTATAAAATTTATGATTTTAGGGTTTTGTATAAATAACAATTTTCCCTAAAAAATTATCTACTATGATGATGTCGATGAAGAAGAGCTTATATACATTGTTTTTTGTTATGTCTTTTGATTTGGAAGTTGTCAATGAATACGATGGTGTGTGTTGCGTTGTCCTCTCTTCGTTGTTTATTTTAAAAGAAATAAAGAGCCAAGAGAAGCATTGCATAGAATGGATCTAGGTTTTGGTGGACACCCTTTTGCAATAAACAATTAGAAGTTTGGGGACCAACAAAGCATGGAAGATTCTCAACCGATTCAGCCTATGATTTAATAGAAGGCAATACCATGCCTGAGACTAGCAAACATTGGAAATTAATCAGGAAATAAATAGGCCCGCAGCGGATTAGGGCTTTCCTTTGGTTATTGGCGAAGCAACAGTTGCTGGCCAATCACCAACAAGTAGTTAAACACCTTACTATAGATAGCAAGTGTCACTTCTACTGGACTGAAGAGTCCACGTTACATGCTCTTTGGGACTGTCAGTAAGTGAAAGCTTTCTGGTGCAAATTTCCCTCAGTAGTAGTTGACACGAAGTTTTTTAACCAAGATATGGAGAGGTGGGTTAAAGCCAATCTTACAAAGCAATCTCAGCTGTAGCAGATTCATTGGCCTATAATCTATGGAGTCGCCTGCTGTTTCTTGTGGTGATGGCATAACAAAAGCATCTTTGAGGCTGATTTTGAGTGGCTAGCAAATGGGACTAGGGCAGTTATGGATTATGCCAATTGGATAGTTAGAGCAAGAGTAGTGGAAAGTTGTGTCTATAGAGATCAGGGCTTACCTATAGGTCATCTTATGAGTTGGACCAAACCGATGGAGGGGTGGGTCAAAATAAAGACCAATGGGGCGGTAAAACATGAGCCAAACATTGCTGCTACTGGAGGATTGATTAGAGATTGTCATGGACAGTGGTGCGGGAGATTTCTCCAATACCTCAGAAGGGCCTTGCCAATAACTGTCGAACTCTGGGGAGTCCACTCAGGACTTATTCTTGCCTGGGCGCTTAGATATCGACGAGTGATCATCGAACTGGATTCGTTAGAGATGATCAATATTCTCTCCTCTTCTATTACACAATCGACTAAGTATTATTTCTTGGTGACAGGTACCCGTGACCTACTCCATCGAGCATGGGAGGTGAAGGTTCAGCACGTGTATCGAGAAGGGAGCCAGTATGCAGATAGTCTAGCCTCTCTCGCCGCACTATCAAGCCCAGGACTCCATATTCTTCTAGAGCCTCCGACTATAGTCACAACTCATCTACAACGTAATCAACACGGAGTTTTGTACCGTAGATCTATGCGTTCGTTAGGGTGTGTTTTGGGTTTTCTTTCCTTTGTAACAAAAAAAAAAAGAAGTTTGGAAGTAATGAGAGAGGAGCCCATACCCTTAAAGTTGCTTTCTTTGATTTCTTCATGTTGCTATGTTTCTTTAACATCTCTTAGTACGATGCATCTGTCATGGAGTAAATTAGAACGTTAAAAGAAAAATTTTCCAAGGTATTGCTTGCTAATACGGAAAGCATAACTGTCTGTGCGTTTCTTTATTTCTATAGTTTTGGGGGATTTTTTCAATTATGGAAAATTACTGTGTACTGCTTCTTCTTTCATAACTTCTGGAATTAGATTTTTTAATAGAAAATTATAGTTTTGACCCATGAAATTTTGATATGGATGAGTCGTTTTTCAAATTTTTGATTTCTTACGTTTTGGTCATATTATTGACATTTGGACCTATAATCAACATTTTAATTTTAGTTTCATCTTATGATTATGATTATTATTATTTATATATTAAAGTATGATTAAATTAATTTGTTAGTCACCAAAGTGGCCAAAGTAATTTTTGAATGTATGGTCATATAATTTATGTATTTTATGAAATGCCATTACAAAAAATTTATTAGTTGATAGAGATTAAGGACTTTACCTAAAGGTAAATCAATGTTCTATAACTAATAAATATAAAGGAGAAAATTGATATGCTTTTGTCACATATATGCAGTAATCCAAATATGTTATATGTATTTGATGAAGTTTATCTAATTTTCTTATATAGTTTAAATAGCATTCTAATAATGATGATGATATGTATTGTTGTGTTTACTCAAAGGAAACCTATAATATATTTAATGTATATGCTTCTTGTTTGAATCTATTAATTGGTGAGTGTTTATATGTTTGCAGTTATTAGCCTTCACTCTTAAACTTCGTCTGTTACCGTGTTCACTTGTGTGAATTTCTTTGAATGGAGTAAACAAGTCACTTTCCATTTAGGTGCTTTGGATCTTGACTTAGCGTTGTTAGAGGATAAGCTTTTTGATCTTAATGATATAAGTACAGAGGCTAAAAAAGGCACACTACAAGGCATGGGCAGGGTCTAATAGGTTATGCTTAAATTTTATATGAATGAAAATTGCCAACAACATTAAGTCTACTCTTCTTAGCATTAAAAAGCAGAATGCCAAATATTTTCTTAAGCTTGTAGAAGATAAGTTTCGTTTTGTCAATAAGGCACTTGCAATGACACTTAAGGCTGAACTTATGACCTTGAAGTTTGATGGGTTAAAGAGTATGCAGCAATATGTCCTTGATATGACTAATATCGCGGCAAGACTTAAGACACTAGGTATGGCTGTGGAAGACTCCTTTTTAATGCAGTTTATCATGAACTCACTTCCTACTAAATATGGATCGTTCCACATCAATTATAACACATTAAATGATAAGTGGAATATTTATGAATTGTCCAATAAGCTTATTCAGGAGGAAGCAAGATTAAAGAAATAAGGGGTTCATTTTATTAACCTAATGAGTCAAGGAGCTGGAAAGAAACTCAAACTAAAGGCCAAGAATTTTAAGAAGAAAGAACCTACTACAGTTCCACATGTCACTGATGGTGAAAGAAAGGGACAAAAGTTAGATAAATGTCACTTTTGCGAGAAAGGACATTATTAGAAAGATTGCCTAAAACATAAGGCTTGGTTCGAAAAGAAAGGTATACATTATGTTTTTGTATGCTTTGAATTAAATTTATCTAAAGTTCCTTCTAATACTTGGTAGTTTGATTCTGGTGCCACTACTTACGTTTCCAATATTATGCAGGAATTCCTTACAATCTAAACCATAAGCCCAACTAGCTACTTTCTGTTTATGGGGAACCAAATGAAGGCCCCTATTGAAAGTGTAGAGACATAAAGGCTAACACTAGATACTGAGTTTCACTTGGATCTAATGAACACTCTTTATGCACCTTCAATTTTTAGAAATTTAATTTCTGTTTCTATACTTGATGCTAGTGGATATAACTTTAAGGGTGGATATGGTTGTTTTAATTTTGTATAAAAATAACTCCTTTATTGGTTATGGAATGCTTATGGATGGTTTATATAAATTGAAACTTGATGATGTTTTTTTTCTTCTGAATCCCTATTTATTGTTATGATATCATAATGTTATAATGAAACGTAGTTTGGCGAATGAACATTTTACTTACTTGTGGCATAAATGTTTAGGTCATATATCAAAAGAAATGTTAGAAAGATTAGTAAAAAATGAGATTCTACTGAATCTAGATTTTACTTATCTTGGCTTATGTGTGGAATGCATTAAAGGCAAGCAAACCAAGCATAACATAAAGAAGCCACGAGAAGCAGTCAACTTTTTAAAATAATACACACCAACATTTGCGGACCTTTTGACACTCCGTCCTTTAATGGAAAAAAAATACTTCATAACCTTTATAGATGATTTTTGACATTATGGATATATCTATTTGCTGCATAAAAAATCTCAATGTTGCACCTCGATCTTTTAGTGGAATTTAGAAATAGTAAATGAAATTGAATGAGTGTCTTTGTATATGTATTGTGTTATAGATGAAATTGTGCTTTCAGAAAATTAATGAGAAAAGAATCGATTAGTTTTGATAGCTTTGATATTTGAGTAGATTTGTATGAGTTATGAGAGTTAAAGTGAATGAATTAATTGAAATGGAAGTTGAAAATTAAGAAATAAAGAGAAAAAGTGTGAGAATTTGAAGAATTTAGAAAGTTTGACTTTTTGGAGATGCATAGTTGACTTTTTGTTTTAGGCAGAATTCGAGATAATGATCTCCATGAAACTAGTAGTTTCTGTTGAGAGCTTTCTGTCACCATAAAATTTGATATTTTTCGATGTCGGGAGTGAAAGTTATGATCTTTCGAAGTTAAGTGTGTTTTTGCTTTGTGTTTGGAAAATGTCCATAAGTGTACATTTAGGAATACTGTGCTTTGAGGCCAATCGCCGGACTGATGTGGTCTGAATTGGAGTAAGTGGTCTACATAAAAGTTGTAGCTTGTCCTTAAATCTTTCCAGCTCTTTAAAGTATGCAATTTTTGGATGTGGGAATTGGAAGATATAGAATTTGGAAGTTTGGATATGATATAGGGTGACACATTAGCTGGCTGAAACTTTGACTGAAAAATTGACCCAATTAGAGGATGAGATTGCCTTTAAGTGCTTCATGAAAGTTTTAGATTATGTCTTGATCTTTCCATTGATGTAAAGTATGGAATTTT
>JANKYE010000013.1:6867040-6877920 GCA_032467995.1 Erythroxylum dillonii
AAAGTACACAAAGTAACATTAGAGCAGCAGAACCTCATCGCCTTTGCTGAGTTGAAGTTCACATTGAGTGCAATTTATCAGCTTATGGTCATCTTTCAGCTCCCCTTGCTTACAGATGGGACACCAGATTGCCTTGTGTACATAGAATCAATGTCAGAGAGTTTACCAATTTCATTTGTTCGAGGTTGAATAGATATTAGTAACAACACTGTTAAACCCTTAAATATAAATCGATTCTTGATACTTCATCAAAGTTCTTAATTAGTTAACAATGTAATCACAAGGAAAGATGGATCAACTGATGAGCATCAATTTCAAAGAATGAGAAAAACAAAGAAAATCGTAAATCTATTCCTTTTCTTTCAACTTTTAATATGTGTCTATCGATGCATATTTGATGCCACACTTGAATTAACAATATCAAAAGTATAATTTTAGAAACAAATACGTAATCCCAAATCTTAAGCAGTTCACTGCCACTTAGTTCAATGAACAAAACTTCTGCATTTCCGGAGCTTTTACCTGCTCATTGTTCAAATGCATGTGCTCAAAAACAGCAAGAGCCAAGTACTCATCTTCTTCGTCTTCCCAAGTTCCAGTATAGTTTTCGGGACCTGCATGAATCTAAACATTCAAGCTCAAAAGGATGACTTTCTTAATCACCATATGCAAATGCACAGAGAGACACCAGGCACAATACTAATGCTTAGCAATAAACCATGGACAGATTAGCTTTATATTCACATGTAATCATATCAATGTGTTTGTGAGTGAATGGGTGTGTGTCTCCATATGCTTATCATTTTACCAGGATCAAAGTGATGGGAGGAAGTGGAAATCATCATTCTTTTGTCACCAAAGGAATAAATCTGCGTACTTTAAATGAAGGAATTCCAATTATAGTGATGAAGGAAAAATCTCCAATACATAGTTGCTACGCTTAGACAGGCATGCTAATAACAAAGGTAGGTAAAATGTAACATCATGTCCAAATCTGCAACATTAGTTCCCTATTAAAATCCCCTTATGCGTTGTAAAATTATCACCACCTCAATATTTACTTACCTTTACTAGTTGGCTCTGCTGTTAGATCATCATAGAAAATCTTCTGCATTTCCAGCAATATCTCTTCGCATTCACCTTGGTATGAATTATGAAGACCATCATACTCCCATATTATGTCCTTGAGCTCAGGGTTTGGAGTAGTTATTTTCGGAAAACTTTTCAAAGATGAGTCATCAAACTTTTTCAGTTCCTCAGAAACTATGTCCTTTAAAGCAGATTTGATAAAATCCTGAAAGCCAGGGAAAAGTTGAGGTAAATAACCTATTAAAAAAGGTGGAGGCGAGTCCTTCAAATTGACACAAACCCTTCAACGATTATTAAGGTTCTTCTAAACCAAAGCACAAGTAGCCTTATGTTTCCTTAACCTTATTACAAATAGAGTCAGACATCATGGCCAAAATGAAGATAGAAGAACAGCAGAGTTCATAACAACGGTGTAGTGTATGAAGTGCAGGACCACGAACATCCAATCATTGAAAAACAAGGAAAGCAATTGTAAGACCCAATTCAGGACAACACATACAGAAAATAAACAACTTGACAAAGTTATCAATGCACAACAAGAAAGAAACGAATAGTTAATAATAAAGAAAAAGGGAACCTTCTCATCGAGAGATTTAGCAGTAGCCCGTAATCTGAGTTTCCAGAGCAAGCGGGAACGGTCCTCGCGCACCCTTTTGCAGCAAATTTCCCTCAACTTGTGTTTCCAAGAAGGGAAATTGTTGAAGTGGGTTTTGGTTTTAAGAGATGGGCGTGTAGGGGTTGGACGTTGATCATCCATTATTCTTTTTTCTTTTATCAGCGAACGTGAGATGGCCGATGCCGGTGGCGGAAGGGAGTTTGGGTTGGGTTGGACCGGTCGGGCCATTAGAATACATATGTATATATTTATACTTCCTACGAAGCAACGATTTCCACACAAAATGTAAATAAAATTAATTATTAATTTGTAATTTAATTTTAAAATGTATATATATATATATATATATATATATAAAACCCAAAACCCTACAAAACAAAACCTTACTTTCTGGAATCTCACTACCCTTATATCATCATCATCTCCTCTCCATTCTCCATTTACTATCCTCCTAAGTAATTCTCTTATCCTCCCTTTCGCCACTCTCTCTACTTCAGTCTGTTGCTTCTGCTTGTGTGTTTTAAGTCTGTTTGTTTTTGAATTCATTCAGGTTCACTTTGTCTTCCTTTAGAACTAATGGCTATTAGAGGAGAGTTGAAGGTCACTGTAAAAACTGTGTTTTGAATTCTGGCTTCTTCTACATCGTGTTTTCTTATTTTCTCCTTCTCTTGCTCTCTCTCTCTCTCTCTCTTTATGTTTTTTTTGCTCTTTTTTTATGTTCCAATGGTCTTTTTTCTTTTCATTTTGCTAGTTCTGTTCTGGAGTGGATTTTGATAATGAGTTGCTTGCTGTTTTCAGACTATGGCGATTTTGCTATGTGGATTGAAGCATTAATTAGAGGGAGTGACAGAGAGGTGGAGAGACTATGGAGCTGAAGAGGAAATCGCCGTTTCAGCTTCAAGCCCTAGAGAAGTTTTACGCCGGTTTTGTACTCTTTGTCTTTCTTGAATTTTATTTTATCATGTACTCTCTCATGAACAGTAGAGTCTTCACTCCCTGTATTTGTACGTTATGATTTTATTGATCTTGTTTGTTTATTTTGTGCTGGAATTTTTTATTTCAGTTTCTTCACTGAGGTTGTTGCTTGTTTACTTAAATGACGATCAAATTATTTTGTTTTCTATTTTCTATTTTTTACTCTTATTTTTTTGCTTTGAATGAGAGGTTTACTTGTGTAATATGTAATTTTGACAACCAAATTATTTTGTTTTCTATTTTCTATTTTATACTTTTTATTTTTGCTTTGAATTAGAGGTTTACTTGTGTAATATGTAATTTTGACAACCAAATTATTTTGTTTTCTATTTTCTATTTTATACTTTTTATTTTTGCTTTGAATTAGAGGTTTACTTGTGTAATATGTAATTTTCTAAGTTGGAATTGTTATTTGAAGCAGAGCATAGGTATCCGTCGCATAATGCTATTCGAGAACTTGCTGCAATCTTGGGTTTGACATACAAGCAGGTTTGTGGATGGTTTGTTTCAAAGAGGAGGAGAGACAAAGGTAGAGATGTTTTACATCCCTACCCAAGCAACACATTCACATATTAACAAGACATATATTTTCAGTTTCATCTGCTGGTAGAGAGATTGTTAACCAATAGTGTGCCATAATTTGTGATACATATCAGTCTAACAGGGTGCTGTAATTTGTGATACAGATCAGTCTAACACCACTTCATCCTCAAGGTATGACACTTTAACGCAGTTCAGGGACAGGCAGATGAAGAAGAGAAAAAACCAAATTCTTCTTCAGGATTTGTTGACTCCAGGCTACATATTGGGCAAGATTTTTCGCAAGGATGGTCCTCCTCTCGGTGCGGAGTTTGATACACTTCCCTCATTGACATCACCCGTTTGTAAAGGTATGAAATCAATGTCTCAAATTTGTGACTTTTGCTTATCAAAAACTATTTTATCTGAACATATATTTATTTACTTCACTATTGGAGAATTATAACTACGATGTTAATAGGAGATCATAACTTGAAGATTATGGAAGATTTTCTTTTGTTTTGTTTATTAGTGGTCTTCCTTTTTTTAGTAATAAAAGAAGTTTACTAACATTTGACATTTACTTATATTTTTTGTCTGAAATTTTCTATCACATTCTTCTTCTAATTTTTTTTTTTGTCTTTTATCTTTTCTTTAATGCGTACTGATACTCCTTTACTATTAGATTCCAGAAAATCTATTTCTGCTTGTCAAGGGAACCAAAAAGCAAAGAAAAGAAGACAGGTACTGGTGAAATGGTGCCACTAATATTCCTTTCTCAACATAAGGCCACAACTCTCCTTCCTCTTTCTTGAGTATGCTTTTGCACGTCATTTTAAGGGTGTCACTGTGTTGTCATTGTTTGTCAGAACTGCGTTGAGAATGCTTCAACGAAGAAACACGGTATAGGAAAAGGCTTGATGACAGTATGGCGTGCTGTAAATCCTAATGGTGGGGATTTACCTACTGACATCAACTTCTTTGATAGACAAATAAATGACGCTCACCCAGTATCAACTCCTGATTCAAGAAAATTCCGGCAGAGCAAAAACCGACGACAAACAATCCCTCTAATGGTCAATCATATAATCTCAATTTCCTAAGACATACTAGTTCTTTTGATGAATGATTGCACTTGCTTGCTGTTCTTTTGTACATTTTAGGAAATTTATGCAATTTTCCTTTTCTTCAATTGATTTCTTGAAAAATTTTGTTCATAGTTCTTGCATTTTTTTCCTATCAGACAAAGTTGAGAAAAAGAGCACCGAATGTGAGGAAGCCTTTTGTTAAAAGTAGAGAGGTAAGCATTTTATGGTAATAGGCAATTTAGATTTGGAGCTGTGAAGATGAATTGTTGGTTTTCTATAGGTGAGTTCTAAAACGAAGACAATTCAAATGGAGCCACGCAAGGAAAAATGTGAACTTGCTCTTGAAGGAGTGTTATTCCTGGAACGCCTCAAGCAATTTGAAGTGTTAGTAGATGATGAAGAATTGGAGCTGAGAGAGTTGCAAGCTGGACCAAATCCAACGAGTTGTTCTGATCATTGTTTTGCCAATGGATTGGATGGTTGTTTACTTTGCAAAGGTTTGTTTTGTTCTTTTTTACTTCTGACTGCATCTACCACCCTTTTACATTTGATTGTAAATGTGAATACTCAAGTTCCTTTCTCACTCTAATTTCCCAGATTTACTTCCCAAGTTTCCTCCTGATGTTGTTAAGATGAAGCCACCATTTACAATGCAGCCTTGGTATTCTTCCTTGGAGAGTGTCAAGAAACTTTTTAAGGTGTATTAATCTGAATAACTTTTTAGTGCTTTTTCCTTGCATTATTTATGCATCTTGGGTAAATGATACTTGTGATTGTCTCATCTGATACTCATATATTGCCTGAGGTATCTTATCACAACCTTGAGTTATATCTGTGATGCAAAACAACTAAGAGTTTATTAAAGAAATTAAAGAGCACAAATTAGTCAATCAAAAGCTTTAATTTGTTGGGATGAAGGTTGAGAGTTATGTTGATAAGAAAGATACCAAGGGTTGAAATTTAGTTTATGCTAGGTTGCTTATTAGATAGGAAATAGTAGTAAGATATGTTATCCTAGTGGAAAATATGTTATACTAGTTATTTAGGACTTAAATTTATAGAATTCTTATTAGAATAGGATTCGATTTTGTTTTAGATATTTTGGTTAGGAATCCCTTTATTACTAGGATAAGGGTTTTAAAAACTTTTTTACATATGTTTATTCAGCCTTTCAATAATGAGATCTTGAATTTTTTTTTTTTTTATAAACCTGAGCCTCAATTAGAAGGGGTGATGCTTTCTTCCAAGAATGATTTTTAGATCCTAAAGAGTTATTCATAGTTCCCTATCCTTTATTGCTTGTTTACCTCACTAAATTTTGGAATTTTTAACTTGAATTTCCAGGAACCAAAATCCTAAATTTTGGCTATATTAAACCTAAGATTCCAGCCATACCAAACACTAAAATAAACAATCAAATCTTAAAAATTCAGCTATACCTAGATCTAAAATTCTATCATCCCAAGTTGAAACCTAACTTTCTTTTCTCAAAAAGAAAGTTGAAACCTAACTTTCTTTTCTTAGACTTGAAATTTTAATTCAGTAACCCATATTTCCTAGTTTGTGTGAGTTTTAGCTACTAGTTAATATTTCTTCTATTTTTCCTACATCAATTTGGTATTGGAGTTTTGATTCACAATGGTGACACATAGCGGAAGGGCATATAGAAGCTCTAGAAATCAACTTTCATGTAACAACTCCTATAGGAAAGTGTGTTCTCCAACTTTTGGACAGGTTTGACAGCCTTGAAATTTGTGCCATAAGATTCAAAAGTCCCACAAGAAATAATCATGGAAACCAACAACCCTTACTTGATGCTAAACATGGACAATGTGCTAATAAGCAAGACAAAGGGATTGATATTAATCAATGGGATGAAGCGCAAGGGAAAATTTGTTTTAAAAATCATATATTGATTTTTGATTCCTCAAATTTAACAGACATTGCCTCAAAGAAAGTGTTTGTTTTGAGTCGTGAAACTGATTCAAGTACTTGATGACATGGAGAGTTTGACAGTGGGAGATGATCATGGGGTTAAAGATGAAGACAAGTAGAAGGAAATGGGTTCTTTGACAAACTCTAAAGTTGAAACAATTAAATAATAAGTTGAAACACTTAAACAGAAAACTGAAACACTTGAACCAAAGGCTGAAACACATGAACAAGTTAAAAATACAAGAACAATAGGCTGATAAGATAGGACAACAGGTTGAAAAAATAGGACAACAAGCTAAAATAACAGGATAGGAAACTGAAAAGATTAACCCACAAGTTTTAACAGTTTCAAAGCTTTTGGGTTCAAAACTTGAGATACCATTGATGTTGAGAAAACAAGAAATTAGGTTGATGAAGATTACGTTGTAGCGAGTGATGAAGGACAATTAGATTTGAATGAAGACTTGAAATTCACACAACATATGAGTAATGGAGAAGCTGTGAGAGTACTTGCAAAGTCAACATTTTGTAATGATAGCATGAAACAACAATATGTTCCTAATGCCTATATGGCATGGAAGCTATGTGGTTTGTTATGAAACTATCTGCAAATACAATGGTCAAAACTTATGATGATGTCCACATGCTAAGCTATTCTTCAAAGAGACTGTACGTTTCTATGGATTACCTTTAAACATTATTTCTAATTGTGATGTGAAGTTTGAGTTATTTATGGAGAATTCTATGAAAAATTAGTTTTCGAGTTCTTTCTATCCACAAATCGATGGATAAATAGAGGTAGTGAGTAGAAGCTTAGGGGACTTGTTAAGATGCTTGATTGAGGACACTGAATAATTGAGACCTAATTCTTCCTATGGAAGAATTTGCGTACAACAGTTTTATAAATAGGTCAACTTGTAAGAGTCGTCTTGAGATAGTTTCGAGAATTCAACCAAGGAACATCAGTTAATGTTGAAGCTAAAGGTTTTGCACAATGCGAGGGATATCTACGATGAGGTACGAGGAAAGATAACCAGTAACTTGACTTGTTAGTAACATTGGTAATCAACATCGTCAATTGTTGAAATTTAACGAAAGGGATATGGTGATGGTGTCCAGAGCTTTTTAGAAAGGAAAATACAAAAATCTTTATTCACAGGTGCTGCACCTTATAAGATCCTTAAGAAGATAGGTACTGAGGCTTATGTTTTGAAATTACAAAATGGCATGGGAATTTGTCCTATTTTTAAAGTTGTAAACTTAACTATTTATCATGGTTATGGTGATACATAATATCCTTCTATAGCTTTGAGAATTTTAGCCGTTTCTCATCTTAAAGAGGAGATAGAGGATGTTCTTGATAAACGGATTGTAGCCATAAGATGTGGTGGATATTTACAGTTTCTTGTCAAATGAAAAGGAAGATCAATTTTTAATAGCGGTCGGGTTTTAGAATTTGAATTTCAAAAGTTGAATATGAGCTTATATGATTAGTATTTGTTGCATTTTACGTTGAGGACAACTTCAGCCAAAGTGGGAACAATTGATGCAAAAGAACTGAGAGTTTATAAAAGAAATAAAAGAGGGTAAATAATCACTCGCAAGCTTTAATTTGGTGGGATGAAGAGTGGGAGTTGAGTTGACAATAAAAACAACAAGGGTTAAAATTAGGTTTATGCTTGGTTTCTTAATTAGATTAGTAGTAGTAAGTTAGACATGTTATCTTAATTGTTTAAAATTTAAACTTATAGAATTCTTATTAAAATAAGACTCAAATTTGTGTTGGCTATTTTAGTTAAGAATCCCTTTACTATTAGAACAAGGATTCTAACAACGTTTCTATATATGTATATTCAAACCTTCAATAATAAGGCGTTGAATTTTTTCTATAAACTTAATGAGTTTTTAATTAAAGGTGTGATGCTTTTTTTAAGAGTAATTATTAGAACCTATGAGCAATCTCTAGTTTCCTACTTTATTACTTGTTTACCTCATTAAATTCCAGAACTTTTAACCTGAATTTCTAGCAACCAAAATCCTAAATTCTACTCATATCAAACCTAAAATTCAAGCTATATTAAATCCTAAAATTATAGCCTAAATTTTTATCAATCAAACTTCAAAAATCCAGCTATATCCAAATCTGAAATTCTAGCGCCCCAAGTTGAAATGTAAACCTGAAATCTGAATTTCTAGGAGCCTAACAACAGTCAACTGCCCATTCCCTAGTTTATGTAAGTTCTAGTTACCAGTTGATATTTCTTATATTTTTCCTACACGAATCCATCTATTAATCATTGGAACACTCGCTGTTCAATGTACTCACTTGATTTATGTTTGGCATATCCATAGAGTTGTAGCCAATTTCAACATTGGAATCTTTTAAATTGCAGTGCGGTCCTAAATTTGATTTAGAAGCAAGTTATTTGATTTTTTTTCTTCTCTTTGTACAGATTACATATCTTTCTGTGGTTAAATATGCTGCTAACTAAATGTGATGTTTTGTTTCCAGGCATTCCACTTTCTCTATACATATTGTGTTAACATTGATATATGTCCCTTCACTCTTGATGAGTTTGCTCAAGCATTCCATGAGAAGGTATATTCCTCATATCGGATTGTGTACTTATCTTGTATTTAACTGATATTTTTGCATCTATTTCAGTTAGTTATACTCAAACCTGTCTGTGTTGATTTATGTTTCTTTAAATGTATTTCAGGATTCTTTGTTGCTTGGAAAAATTCATGTGGCCCTTCTTAAATTTCTTATCTGCAATGTGGAAACAGAGACGTGTAGTGAATTCTTGCCTCATTCAAGCATATCTTGCAAATTTCTTGCACTACTCCACTCGGTGAGTACATAAAATGAACGATGCAAAATGACCACTCTTGATAGTAGGGCTAGTAGGGATTCTCCTGTTGAGGAAGTAGAGATTTTTTCTAGAATCTGAGAAAACTTAGTTTTATGTTCATATGCATCCTTTTCTGTTTGAAAAACTGGGAAATAATTGAAATATGCCACCTTATTGATTTGAAACCTAAAGCTACTGTGTTTACTTTTTGAAATTTACACCCAGGTGATTTCCTAGTGTTGGTATATGACTGGTACATACTTGATTGGAATCAGATGCTGTGCACACATGAATGCATATATATTTTCTTTGGAAATGAATTACTTAGTGCTCCTTGATTTCCTTCTGTTTTGTGGATTGTTCATCGTCCGCACCTTTTTCTTTTTTTTTGGGCTGAGGTAGAAACGGGTGTTTCTTTTGTTTTCCTTTTCAAGTTTTACCCTAGTTTTCATGCCACCTGAATTTGCAGTTTTATGATTATTAATTTATCGTTTTACAGGTTGAAAATCAAAAATCCATTGTGGAGTTCTGGAAAAATTCTCTCAATCCTCTAACATGGTCAGAGATACTCCGTCAGATATTGGTTGCAGCTGGTTATGGTTCAAAGCAAGGTGCACTTCGTAGGGAAGGCATTAACAAGGTTAATAGTGTATCTTTATTTTATTTTCTCCTTTCAGTTCTCTAGATTTATTCAACAAATGATGATCTAAAAGTTGTAACTTTCTAATTCTAAAGAATCCTTGTGGAAAAGATCAGTGGAAGCAATGTAATGTATTTTAATTCATAGGAAATGAGCCTTATGTTGAAGTATGGTCTCCGTCCCAGAACTTTGAAGGGTGAATTGTTTAGACTCCTGTCAGAGCAAGGAAATAGGGGGATGGCAGTTTCTGACCTAGCAAAGTCTTCTCAAGTAAGTTTCTAATGCTGAAGAGAGAATCCAAACGGAGGAGAAATGTTCCTACTTCCTATTATTCTTTTACAACCTAGTGGTGATTTTTATCGATTTACTGATGTATGCTTATTATCTATTTTGAAGATTGCTGAGTTGAATCTTGCCAGCACAACTGACGGACTAGAACTATCTATATGCTCAACTCTTTCAAGTGATATTACTTTATTTGAGAAAATATCACCATCTACTTATCGTCTACGCATCAATGCTTCTATAGCAAGCAGTGGTTATCAGTCAGATATGGACTCTGGGAGTGTCCATGATGACTTTGATGATGATGGAACAAGTAACAGCAGTGACTCTGAGTATGATTCATCTAGTCCAAGAAAATCAAAGCAAAATAATTATCAGAAAAGTAAAAGTAATTCACTAATTGTTTACAATGAGATTGATGAGAGCCATCAAGGAGAGGTGTGGATGTTGGGACTTATGGAAGATGAATATTCCGATTTGAACATTGAAGAAAAGTTGAATGCTTTGGTGGCTTTGATTGACCTTCTCAGTGCTGGATCTAGCATTAGAAGAGAGGTAACACATGTATCCTGAGCTTGAACATCCTGAAATGTGACAAATCATGTTTCTGAGTTTAGGTGAAGCTTATCTCTTCTAATAAACAGATGTTTGAAAGGGGCTATTACATGACTTCTGGTGGTTTGGTTGTATTGTCTGTAGTTGGTTGATGAAATGAAAAGAAATCAATCATCTATCATGAATATGGTTACACCTTAATTAATTATATGATGCCTGGGATTAGTTTTTTCCAACTCTGAAAGTCAGGTCAGCAAATTAAATTTCCCTAACTAGCTTTGGAATTAATTCATTTTAAATCTATTTTATTGAGTGTTATAAGCTAT